>BMAO01033759.1:0-23579 GCA_019973975.1 Trichonephila clavata | reverse complement strand
GTGCCATCTTTATCCAGTTTGACAATGCAGTTTAAAGAATTATTTTTAAACTCAGGAATATTTGAATAATACATATAATTTTTTATATCCTAGGTACACACAGTTATTTCATATTGACATTTTAATCCATTACAAATCCAATAGGATGTTTAAAACAAATTTATTCAACGAAATGTCGAAGATTTTCTTTGCTTGACTGTAATTATTAAATCCGCCTTTAGCTCTTAAAAGCGAATAATACCAAGAAGAAGGCATTTATTTGGTAGATAAAGTATTTAAATATCTGATTCTGATTTCGTCATTGCATAATAAGCCAGGGACGTCTTGAGTCATGGTTGAGTCTCGTTCTCGTCACTCTAGGACAGTGCTTCTCAAAGTTCCACAATCGCGACCCAATATTCAATCATAACTTTCACCGCGTCTCCCTCATACAATAAAAATGTATTGAATACAATAATACTATACTTTGATTCTAAAACTACGATACAACTTTAACCTGTTAAGTGCCAAAAGCGTATATAAATATCTCGCTCAGCCAAAGCGTTAATTTCCCCGAACGTATATATACGTCTTTCCGAAGTACGATCTTTTCTCTGCACTGCTATCCATAAAATTATTCCGAAGGCTTTGGAATGCAGCAATAAATGAACCTTGACAATGTTTGTGAAGGATTTACTTATTTCAGATTATTTTTGTCTCTTTATTCCTTCCCCCTCCAATACATCACATACGCCCGCCTACTTGGAAAACTGTTGGCATTGGAGAGTGAATCGCGTAACTTTTAATCGGCAGTTAAGGGATTAATTATAAACCTTACAAATTGTCAAGGTAAGTGTTAAATTATCAAAGTAAGTTTTTGTATATAATTTTCTATATGACAACCCCGTGGGTAATTGGTAATTATTAACGTTGTTCTTAACTTAGTATTGCTAACTTAATTACAAAATACATTGTGCAATACTGATATATTTATAAGTGTATTATATCAGTGTAAAAGTGTATTTTATTTTTTTATTGTGTCAGAATGTATTTTGTTTGCTTACTTTCATTAAATTAATAATATTCTAAATAATCTTTCTTTTCGACTTTTCAATATGCTCGCGTCCTCTTCGTGGAGTTATCACGCCCCACAGTTTGAGAAACATTGCCTTATAATTAATAATTATTGCCTGCATAATTAATTCAGCGCATATAAATATATATTTTTAGTTGGGGCCGGAGACGAAACAAAGTAATAATTTAGAAAAAAATGTTTAATAAAACCTTATACAACACAAATACAAAATTACAAACCGAAATTATTTTAATGTAGAGAGTTTCATAAAATCTAACAAAGTAGTCTCATGGTACAAATATATTTTTTTTTCTCCCGCGAAATTTTCTCGTAGCAAGCTAATCATTTTTTTTTTTTTTAATTCCTTGTTTGGTTGAAAAAATACGCAGTTTGCAGGAATCTAAATTTTTTAAAATTTGTAATTCTTTTTCAATTAAACTGAAGCTTTCTGCCAATTTCCAAACCACTATTCGATCTTCTGAATGAACTAAGCCTAAAGACACAAGTTCTCTAATGTCATGCTCTTGCTCATGCATTTCTATGAGCTAATGAATTGCATAACAATTATGACATGTAATAACAAACACACATTTCGTAGATAAAGAATAAATAACACAAAATAAATTATTGTGGCTACGCGTCGACTCCACGCTATACGTGGACCTCAGAGCTGCTAGTAAAATACCCACTATTAGACAAATGATCAGGAGAAATGGTACCAACTTCTTCAATACTCTTCTTTTTCAATACTCTTCTTCAAAACTCTGACAATAAAGCGATCACTAGCATCGAAAAATATGCTCCTGATTTTAATTTCCACAGACCCAGATCACTTCTAATTTTGATCCTGCTTTTCATTAATTCCTAACTATGCTCTCTTTTATTATAATATTTTTCTTTTACAATTTTATTCTTAAATTATCTCCATTTAGTACTCAATGATAGGTCGAGCTTCCCACCTAAACTTCAGACCTTCAGAAAACTGATTAATAAGTAATATAAATCCAAAGTAGAATATAAAATCTTTAAAATAAGCTATAAAAATAAATGATATAGTTCAAAAACTTTTTTACTTACTGCAACAATAAAGCAAACGATAAAAACAGCATAAATAACTTTCATTTTTTAAAAAGGAATTGAAAAAATGGCAGTTACTTAGATTCACAGTTCTTTTTCTAAAATGCTGGCAAATATACGCGTTTCGACTTAAGTATTTATACTAAAAAAACGCTATTATGTGTTCGGCCTTTAAACAATAACCGGATAATTTTTGCTTAAATTAGTTTGTAAAGTAGGCCTTTGTTTAAACATTTTTATGCGCATCTGTGTATTTTATCGCACATTGTGACTCTGGTGAAGACAGCGAAGTGAAATTTTCGGGATAATATACAGATTAAAGATCAATTACAAATTCAATGGGATATTACGTGGATTAAAGATAAACTATTAGTTCAATTGCTTCTATCATATTTATCTAACTTTTTACAAAAAACTACAAATTTCTTAAGTTTCTAAACGGCTAACAGAATTTTTTCAAAAAAATCTTGTCATAATCTAATTTCGCTTAAAAATGTATGGTTTTTTTTTTTTTTTTTTTTTTTTTTGTAGTTTTGTAGTTTTGACAAAATATTGCTGGGTGGGGGATAGAATTAAATGTTAGTTTCTTAGAATTTTTTTAAAGCTATCTCTTCATTTGAACAAAATGAAATTATTTTGGTGAAACATCGAAGTGTACGAAAGTCTTAAACTTATGTATAATATGAAAATTGTACTAACTTCTGCAGTATGTTAAAAATGTTTTATAAAAAGAGTGGAAAAATAGTACACTCGCCATTAAATGTTTTGTTTTTATTGTATTTGTTAGTAATTCTGAAATTTTCCCTAAGCGAAAATATAATGTGTGTGTGTGTGTGTGATATACTATTAACTTCCTTTCATATATTGTAGCAAATAATCTGTAACAAGTATTGAAAACTGATTTCGAACAAGTAATATGAAAAAAAAAGTCAATTCCTACTTTGGTCAACAAAAAAAAATATTATTTTAATTAGTTTTTATTAATTAATTACAATTAATATAAATATGTATATACACATGACAGAATCCCAGTATTGAGTGGCAAAATAGAACGCGATTTTCCTTTCTGTATATGGTGTAGGACTATTATTTTTGCTTGTTACTTTTTTTCAATCATAAATCACATTCTCAGAAATTTGACCATCCCAGGTAGGATTCGAGCCCACGACTCTTCGATTAGAAGTCCAACGCGATATTTATTACGCTACAGGGACACAGCGAGCGATTTTCCTTTTAATTTATGATGTTTGACTATTGTTGTATGGTGTTGTATTTTTGTTTGTTACTATTTATTAATTAATTACATTTTGTTAATGAATTAATATTTGAAAAAACTGTATAAACATCAAGTGTTCCCCACTACAAGTTTAAGAAAATGTATTTAAACTTGAGTGGATGAATAAAAAGCAATTTACTAACGATTGAAAATTTGACTAAGACATATGTATATATAAATAAATATATATGGGGAGAGTGTAAACTATAGTAGGAATTGAAAAAGAACCATTTCATGCAAAAATAAAAAAATAATAATTATTATAAATTTTTAACTAGTCCTGCAAAGTAGTAACAGAGGTTACTCCCACAAAGCAGTTAATAGGCACAGAGAATTCTCTCAACCTCATTGACTCTTCATTAATATGAAACAATATTCCACATACAGTAGAGCATCGTTTATCCGAACATTTATTATCCGAAGCGTCAGCTATCCGAACCAGTTTTTTTTTTTTTTTTTGTTAACTGCATGTACTGTTTATGAATATGTTTTTGAACAGTGCAATGCTCAACAGTTGTTTCACGTGAGGCCAAACGTGATGGGAAAACCCAAGGTGAGGGATATTTGGGGAATTTTAGTAGTGTGATTTGGTAAAAATCTGCGCGGAATATTAGGTCAGTTTGTTTACAAGTGAGGGGGTGTATACTTTTGTTGAAATGTGAACTGCTATGACTTCGAATTCAAAACGGAAGCGCAACGTCTTGAACATAGAGACAAAACTTGAAATGTTGAACCGTTTCGCGAAAGGAGAAAGTGGAGCGATGCAGAAGACTGTGGATTTCAAATGTTAAATGATGACGTGATTGTGACTTCCGTGCAAGAAGAATTCGACCTTGTCGACAATGAAACGGATGCAGACGAGGACAACAACAACAACGAAAGTAGCAAGGGTCCATCAAATGCTGATGCGTTTTTCTGCGTTAAAGACAGCTATGGAGTGGTACGAACGATAATCAGAGTGCTGTCCTACTCAACTACTGCTGTTGAAGAAAATCAGAGACCTTGCAGCGAAGAACTAAGGTGTACAACTGTACAATGAAAAATAAGTGATTATTTTCCACAATAAAGGTAAAATTACGACATTTTGCACCTATTTTGCTTTTTCTTCTAGCACGTTTCCCGCATGTGATGATTTTCAATATTCGTATAGTGTCTTGTTGCATTCGGTTTTCGGTTATCCTAACAATCGCTTATCCGCACAGTGTACGGTCCCAATTGATTCGAATAAACGACGCTCTACTGTAATTAGAATAAACAGCACAACCACAATATTTAAAGATGAATAAATTTTTAATGGGATGATAACATTAAGCATGGTAAGGGGGAGGGGGGAGATTTAAAACAGATAAAATGAATCAAATGTTTCAAAAAGAAAGGAAAATTGTCTACAAATTAAATACACCATATTAAAATTACTTTTGACTAAATTAGAATGTACAGTCGAACCTCCATATAACGAGCCTCTATTTTAAGAATTTTTCCTGGGACCAAGAACATTTTAATATTTTTTTCGTAAAATAACATCCAGATAGCGAAGTGCCTTTTCTATACAACGAACTTTTTCTCTTGTGTTATTCGAGTTTTTTTCTGCCTGTTTTAAATATTTCTGGACATTTCAAATTATTTTCTCTTTTAAAACACTTTATTGGGATCAGTGGCTTTGAATCAGTTTTACCAGTTGTCTAACTCTCCGAGAGCAATGAAAGTAGCGTAATTTTTCAAAAATCTCAAACAAAATTAACAGATTTTATCAGTAATTAAATTTAAGGACGCATGGGGTAGTGTATGCTTAAAATTACTGGTTATAAAATAATGTACGTTTAAAATTATTTGTAGACTTAAAATTAGAAAATGCTGAAAAATTCCTTAGTATTAATATAAAATAATATTTTTTTTATTTAAAGAGTTGAAAATACAATGTATTCTTGAACAAAGTCTTTCTTTTCTTGTTTTCATAGCAGATTTATTTTTGATGGGTAAGATAAAAAAAATGAACAGATATTAAGTTTTTTTTAAAAAAAATGAATAATAACTTTTTTAAGTAATGCATTTATTTTATATGGTTTTAAAACTATATTAAAGATGAATTGTATACAAAACAATTGTATTTATTTTATTATGAATGTTTGAAAATAGGAAAATTGCATAAAAATTAATAGAACACTTTTTATTCTTTAGGCTTAAGTACCGCTAAAGTAAAACGTTGCAAGTAAGCTAATGTCAATATTCGGAATGTTGCCCCTCCGGCAAAGCAAAAAAGTTACAAAAAAAAAATTCGTTTACAGATTTACAAGTATTATTTTAAATATTAATAATTATAATTTTAAAAGTTAACACTAAAATGATTCTTAGAATCATCAAAAATATTCAAAAAATACAGTTAGTTAACATAAAATGAAAAACAGTAAGTTATGATAATATAAAATCTAAATATAAAATATTTAAATTCATCTTAAAAAGTAATAATAATTATTTTTTAATATGTAATGTGTGTGTTCTGTGCGTTTATTATTTCACTTATTATAATTTCTGGGTTTTTTGTTTTATTTTTTTGTTAAGAGGACACAGTACGATTCAATTGACAAAAATCGGACAAAAAATCGAATCTAATTTTCTTAGCCTAAATTATTTTTTATATACTTTTCTACAAACTCACAAAATTTGAAAGCTCTAAGTTAAAAAAACGCAGAGTTGTGGTAACTTTTACATTTGTTTTTATTCACATCCCAATGGCAAATGAAAATTTTAAACTGACTTATCTCGGAGAGAGAAAGATAAAATAACTAGTTTGAAATGTTAAGACTTTTTTTTTCCAATTGTGCCTAATAGATGGAAATTTTTCTTACTTGTTGCTAATAGTAAATGGAATAAAAGTTGGTATGCATTTTTCAATCAAAGCAATACTTATTTTTTTAAAAAATAATTAAGTTTAGAATTTACACATTTTTTAAGGAATTTTCAATAAGCATTGATAAAAAGAAGTACAGTACGAATACTAATCACGTTATCGCAAAATCCATACCAACTTTTGTTACACGTAGTTTGAGGTACTTGTAAATCAACTTTCATATGTGTACGTCAATTTTTGTAGAAGGAGTGGCATTATAAATCACTTCATAAATTTCAAGTTTTTCCTTTAAAAAATTAAATGGTTAGCTTTTTATGAAATTTTGAGCGCAAAATCTGTTTTACATCATGCATACACATAGAAGGCAACCAAAAAAAAACTATGAAAATCATTAGATTAAAAATTTTTGTGTAAATCGTACCATGTCCTCTTAAACCGATTTTCTTAAATCTGACATAGCTCGTGTATCCATTAGTATGCAAATACTTGACCAATTATTGTCCCAACGATTTAAATAAGTTAAGAAATTAAAGACAAGAGAGAAAAGAAGCAATTAAAATTTTCGGTTATAAATTAATGTTTCTTCAATTGCTATGGGGTTACAAACACATTTGATAAATATGTTTTGATAAATTATGAATGTGAAGATTATGTAATTAATTATTGTTCCTTAATATCAAAATATTATTCTAGTTATTATGTAGGCTAAAAATTACAATATTAAGCACTATGGATATACAGTGTCTCTCAAATGTCTTTGTACACTTAAAAAAGTTGTGGAAATCTTTCTTTAGCCTAGAATTAAAATTCCCAAAATATAGTCCAATTTCGTTTTATATGTTCTCCATGGGATTTAAAACGAAATTCAATTTATTTTTTTAAATGGCGGAGGAAAAACGCGCCATAGCTCACGAAAACATTTTGAGATAAGTTTTTTTAATAAAAATATCGACTGTTTTTTTCTTTTTCTTTTTGCATCCTGGCAACGTACAAATAAACATTTGTGTAAATCTTTGTCTGTTTTCTTTAAAATATTCCATTCTTTTATTATTGTATTATCTAAAAATGACTTTCAGTCACAAAGAGACAATGAAGACCGTTCGAAAATTGTCTTCACTTCAATTAAAGTGAATCAATTCGAAACATTAAGAAATTAGTATAAGTGTCCCGTTCTACGATGCAATATGTGATAAAGCGTTTAAAAGAATATAATCGAAAACAAGCCAAGAAACGGAAGTCCACAGAAGCTAACTCAACATCATCAGCGATTTATTTTTAAAAAAATTATACATAAAAAAAACACGTTTGAGTGCTGTAAAAGTTTCTACAGAATCAGCTAAAATACACTATTGGCCGTTAAAATTGCTACACCAAGAAAGTGTGATGCTACAGACGGAAATTTAAACGACAGTAAGAAGTGCTGTGATTTACAAACGGTTAGATTTTCAACGCATTCAGGCAAAGCAGGCGCCGGTGGCGGCACCTCCAATGTGTTTAAATGAGGAAATTGCTCAGTCGGTTTCTCATACACAAATTGCATTTGAACGTTTTTTCCTGGTGAAAAGTTGTTGTGATGCCTCGTATAAGAAGCAGAAATGCTCACCAGCCCGTTTCTGACTTTAATAAAGGTCAAATTGTAGCGTACCGGGATTGCGGTTTATCGTATCGTAGTATTGCTGCTCGCGTCTGTGTCTAGATCCAAAAGACTGTTAGCATAATATGAAATCGATTTGTTCAGAATGGTAATATGAAACGCCATGCTGGACCTCAATGGCCCTCTATCACTAGCAGCTGAGAAGACAGGCATGTTACCCGCATGTCCTTAAGGGATCGTGCAGCCACGTCACGAGCTATGAATCAAGAATTGGGATCGTTTGCAAGACAACAAGTGTTTGCACAAACAGTTCGACGTCATTTGCAACAGCATGGACTCTCAGCTTGGAGACCATGGCTGCGGCTACCCTTGATACTGCATCACAGATAGGAGCGTCTTCAATGGTGTGATCGCCGGTGAACCTGGGCGTACGAATAGCAAGACATCATATTTTCAGATGAATCTAGGTTCTGTTTACAGCATCAAGGTGGTCGGATCTATGTTTCGCGGCATCGTGTTGAACGCACATTGGCAGCGTGCATTCGTCATCGTCATACTAGTCCATCTCCTGGCGTGATGGTATGGGATGCTTTTGGATACACGTCTCCGTCACCTCTTGTTTGCATTGACGGCACTTTGAACAGTGAACGTTACATTTCTGATGTGTTACGACCCGTGGCTCATCCCTGTATTCGAGCCCTGCGAAACCTTACGTTTCAGCAGGATAATGTACGACCACATGTTGCCGTATTGTATGGACCTGTCTTGATACGGAAAATGTTCGGCTGTTGCCCTGGCCTGCACGTTCACCAGATCTCTCACCAATTAAAAAAACTGGTCCATGGGTGACGAGCGACTGATTCGTAACCATACACCAGTCAATACGGTTGATGAGCTGCGGATTCGTGTTGAAGCTGCATGGGCATCTGTACCTGTACATGCCATACAATCTTTATTTGACTCAATGCCCAGGCATATAAGTTCTGTTATTACTATCAGAGGTAGTTGTTCTGGGTACTGATTTCTCAGGATCTATGCAGCCAAATTTCGTGAAAATTTAATCACTTGTTATTTCCAGTATAACATATTTGTACAATAAATATCATTTAGTTATCTGCCTTTCTTCCTGGTATAGAAATTTTAATGACCAGTATTAGTGTACTTTTTATTTCAGTTTCATCTAAAATTCTTCAATGAGTACCCAGATCAATCGGATTAGACGGGCATTATGCTGGAAGAAAAAATTTTTTTGTAAGTGCGAAAAATAGAAAAAGCTACGACTTTCCTTTGCGAAATCCAAGATAAGCGAATCTGAAACGTATCGGAATATTGTCCTATCTGCAGATGAAAGCTAAATCAACATTTTTCGCTCCAAAGGGCGTATTATGCATGGAGAAGAAAAAACGCGCTGAACTTAATCCCAAGAACTTACAATTAGTTGAAACAGTGAAGCATGGAGTTGGAGGCTCTCGTGTATAAGTGTATGTCAGCATCAGGATTGGGTAATTTGATTTGAAAAGTGGGCTTATTTAAATATTTTTAAAAACAATTTGAAAATATCTGGACAAAATTTGGGTATTAATGAAGACCACTTTATAAATATCAATATAATGACCCCAAACACATTGCTCACAACGTACGATTCTGGTGTCTCTATAACTGTTCTCAAAGTCTGAAAACACCTAAAGTCAGTTTCTAAATTAAACCCAACGAAACGTATTTGAAGAGATCTTGATGTTCAAGTAAAAAGACATGCAATAAAACCAAAATGTGAACTAAAAGTAGTACTCTAATAAAAGTTATTCTGTTTTTATTTAAAAAAATTTATTTTGTTATTTCATTAAGAACAAGTTGCAGTTTTAAAAAAATTACAATGTCCATATATTAATTTTTATTAGTCGATTAAATTTTATAGAAAATTTTAAGCGTACGAACAATTTTGAGGGCCACTGTATATATTTATACAAAGTATATCAATAAAAATCTCTGATAGTATCTTATTTTTCCTACTTTGTTCATTTCTTTCATACAATATAAAAATGACAATGCTTAAAATATTTGATAGAATAAAAATTAATCGATGCAAAAAAATTTGCATAGTGCGTAAAATATATGATTTTTCTCATTGTAAGTTTATTCTACATATTTCAAATACTACACAATAACATTTCCTCACATAAATTTTAAGATAGTAAGCCAATAAAATTAATATGCTTAAATTTAAACAAACAATAAGAGACCAATCTGGGATCTCTTAGATGACGCAGCAACAATGCATCATCGGATATACATCTACCTGTTACCATGGTAACATGCATAACTTTTTTTTACAGACGACTTTTTTGTAGCCTTTCTCGGTTTCTCTTATAACTTCTTATATTTTTTATTTAGTATGTTTAAGGCTCTTTTTGACAATAAAAAATGCATTTGTAAGTAAAAATTAAAACTTTTGTGGTTTATTTAATAAAGTTAAATATTATATTTTCTCTGATACTCTTTTTTTTTTCACATAATTTGTATTTGCACATTAATTATTTTTCCATTTCGGCGAAAATCTCGCCAAGTTGGCGTTATTTGCAACAACACACAATGCACACATAAAAAATATTAATAAATATTAGTTTTCATTGGTTTTTTTTATCCATTTTTGATGTATTATGAAAAGATAAGAAAAGATTACGATTTGTTTTAACAATGTGGTTGTAAAAGGTCACCAGCGGGGATATTCCGTTTGGTGAGTGAGTGAATATTAAAACGTCGCACTATTCGGCTACTCGAGAACTTTACGTGATGGACCTCGTAATTTTGAACCATGGTCAAGTGACGAGGACCTCACCTGAGCTGGCACCCCTTCTCCTAACTTCCACACCACACCAACGGAAGGACTTTTGAGCTCTCGAATAGATTTAACGTGCATCGCTCCTCTACACGGCGGGTCTTCATCAGTACTAGGCTCGAACTCATGACAAGCCGGCGACGTTCGTTACCTTTACCACTAGGCTACCACTGCCACTATTCGATTTGGTAAAGTTGTATTATTTTTGGCGACTTTTTCGTTCTTGCCGGAGAAACGGAAAAATACCAAACATTAAATCATTTATTTTTCGAACTACTGGCAAACTGATTACAGTTAATATTCAAACTAAAAGATTTTTACCAAAAAAAGAAAAACTAATTAATTTTCGCATGTTATATTGATATTTAAATAATTTTTTTAATGGAATTGTTAATAAAAGATTGATAGCACGGAACTAAAATGAAATTAGTTTTTGTTTTCTTTTTATTTGCAATTTTCTTTAATTTTGTAATTGTGATTGAAAAATCTTTTTTTATAACGATAAAATAAATTAACTTATTTAAACCATTAATAAATATGCTTAAATTATTTGAAATCGAAAGCTTAATGCGAGACTTAGATATTAATAGTTAAAATCTATATATGTATGATTAGACATTATTATGAATTATCCAGAAAAGCAGCTGGATAACGGCTAGTATAATGTAAAACACATATACAACAATTTTATAATAATAACAATGCTTAAACTGCAGAAAAGCATTTATTTTTTGTATATACATCGTATACAACAATGCAATTTTTTTATATTTTAAAGCTTGAATTCTTTAACACGAATCATTCATAGTTTAATGATTGCATCCTTTAGATGTTTGAAGTTTTCACTTGCATGTAGGCTGAAAAAGAAAAAAAAAATACAGATTGTTAGAAATTTATATTTTTGAACCCCATATCTCATAGACTTGAAAAATTTATCATATCTTATCTATTCTTATTTTGTTTTACATATGAAAAATACATATTTTTTTATATCTAACTAAAATTTAGCTCAATAAATATGGCAGGTTTAATTCTTACAATGACTTTGTCTGTGTCGCAAGTCAGTCCATCGGCGCATGGAGGGACCATTTCATAAATTTTGTTTTTTTCATTTCCAGCACTGCAAGGACGTTCTATAAAATATCATCAAGATACGTTCAAAATGAAAACACAAACTTCTTTTTCTATTCATAAGTTATTTTTAAAAGTCTTTGAAATAGCTATTAACTTGAATAAATCTAATAATTAACTACTAATCTAGCATTATTTCCTTAATCTCCATCAATCATTCTTCAGCTCGCTTCAAAAGTGAACAGTTTATAACTGTTCACTTTTAAGGAGATGAACAGTTTTTAACTGTTCACTTTTAACGAGATGGACAGTTCTTTTAACTGTTCACTTTGAAAGAGATGAACAGTTCTTTTAACTGTTCACTTTGAAAGAGATGAAACGTTCTTTTAACTGTTCAATTCTTGAAGAAAAAATTGCATAAAAGTAATTACATTTTTATGCCATTCAACACACTTAAATGATTATTTGAATTCTATTTTACCCCTTGATCAGGATTAAAACTTTTAATATACTTAACAAAATTTGATACTTTTACATTATTGCTTCTAAAAAGGGTTTTACAGTACAAATTAGCATTCTTATTTTATACACACTGGTACCGTAGTCCATACTTGTGCGAAGGGACTTGAACTCTTAAGAAGATTTTGCTATATAGTTAGAGACTTATTCACTACTCTATAATTAAAAAATAATTTAAATTGAGTTTCTGAGGGAGATTGATGATAGTGTTGATTGTTTAAATCAGGGGTGGTCCACCCGCGGCTCGTCCAAATTGAATTTACAACGCATCTCCCATTCTCTCTAACAAACATTCTTTCAGAAGTTGTTTCATTAAAAAAAAACACTCATTCCTCCAATTTCAGCTTTCTAGAAAAATCCCTTACACAACCTTTCAAGTTGTCTGTCAGAATGAAATAACCGCGGTTCAAATCCTGAAAAACTTATAAAAAAAAAAAAATCTGGTCCGAATAGGGTTACTATTCCTTAAATTTTGCTGGGTTGCCAAATTGTAAATTTTACGCCAAAATTTTTGTCACCAAGAAGTGTACCCTACTAGGATCCACCCCAAAGGCAGAGTAAGTAAAAAGCAAGGCAAAAAGAAATTACTGTTTTTCGCAGCATTCACGCAGCTACGGGTTCCTAGCACACGAACACAATATTTTCCATCAGGACAAGGTGTATCAGGACAATCTGCAGCATTCACAGCCTAGAAGGAAAAGGAATATAATTAGCAACTTTCTAAATCTCATTTATCGTATATCTATTTTATAAACGTGAGCACATGTCAAGATTGTTTCGTGATTCGGCGCTTCTCTCTTCGTTATAATAGCATCTTTTTGTTAAAATTCTTCTAGTAACCCATTCTTCATCAGCATTAATTCTTGAGAATTAACCCAGAAGATGTCTGGGGTATGTTTTAACTCCTTATAAGGCCGTGGGACGTATACTTTCCCTCAACTTCATTAATTTTTAAATGTCGATGGAAAGTTATTTTCCCACCTATAATTTGTGCTGCTATCACTTCTATTTGCACGGCAACTGATTTCTGAATTTTCAAGTCGCAAACTCAAAGAACGACATGAAAGTTTCCTGATCACCAAGGAAATGATTCCAGAAGACTAAATGAAAATTTGTGGCTGTATGTCAACTTGCCATAAAGCATATAGGCATTGCTGCATATGAGAACAAAATACGTTTGTTATTTCCTTTTTTTTTTCCCGTTGATTCCTACTTTCTGAAATTTCATAGAAAATAATATGAATAAATTCTTAAATCTTCGAATACAAAATATATTTAATTTATAATCTTTGGGTAGATTTTAGTACAGTCGACTCTCGATAATTCAAACCTTCGATAATACGAACCTCGCGATAATTCGAAGTATATGCTCAGTCCCTAGAAAAACTCTTGATATTTCGAACAAAAACAATACGTTGTGGTACACTCGATATTTCGAAGTAAATTCTATGGCTGGCCAGACTACAACACGCTATATAATTCTGAGTTTTCTTATAAAACTCTCGACAATTCAAACACTCACTGTCATCTGCAGTCCTGTAATAAACGGGTTGGAGCATTATAAGTTTTTAGTTGTGTTGTCTCTGCGTGTTTTTCCTGTAACGTAGTCCCTTTGATGACCATCTATCTGCTACCCCTTCTTAGTGTTTCCGATTTCTCAGGCGAAAAGACACTTTTATTGTTTCATTCCTTTAAGTGAACAATAGACCAACCGCACCTGTTATCAGCCGTATATCTTTCGTTTAACATGTGGCCTTACTACACATGTGTTCAGAAAGGATGGTCGCTATTGTGAATAAGAGATGCGTAAGATTGTGCATGAATATAATGAATGTATTCTTAACACAGGACTTATAACTTCTGTAAAATATTTATACTATATAACATGTACTTTTATACTTTAAATATTTTATTGTACTTTTATTTATTCATAAATGTCTATATACTATATTAACAACATATGTTATCTAAATAATCTATTAGACTCGAAAAAAACAGTTTAAACGAAATCAACATAAAATGCGTACGTAAAAATTAAAATAAAATTAAAAAAACAAAAAAAAATAATAAATAGAAAACAATCTGTTTTTTTATTCGTATGTATACGTACTCACAATACTTGGAAATAATACAAATCATCTTCAAAAATTAAGCGACGATTTTAACTCGCTTTGTTATTGGAAACATCGACATCCCTGATTGGATTATTGAGCCATTTTCGGCGCAAATTGATAACGTCGACATCAACATACAAGAGGAGCTTGCTGAACTATTGTCCGATCTTGAAGCAAAAACGCTTATTAAAAATTTGACAATACATAAATTTTGGACTAATATAAATATAAAGCAAAAATATGTGAAACTTTACGAAATGGCTCAGGCATTTATGCTGGCGTTTCCAAGTTCGTATATGGTTGAAGCCGGTTTCAGTCACGTTAATTCAATTTTAACTAAAAACAGAAATAAATTAAATGTGGAGCTTCGAGGGGATTTACGGTTAAAATTGACTAATTTCGAACCCAATATAGCGAACCTTACCAAGAAACACCAGGCACACTCATCTCATTAAGAAGTAAAAATCTGTAGCTACTTTACTTACTGTTTCTGATTTATTAAATATTTAGACTAATATATAGTTTTATTTTAATTACCTGAAAATTACAATTGTGGGGGTCTATGGAGATTTCGAAATTATCATATAGTTTCAAATTTAAATGTGTTTGGAAAAAAATTTCCCTTCGTGTATTTTGGGAATTTTTTCTACCCTCTTGGTAATTCGAAGTTTTTCATTGGTCCCTCCAACTTCGAGTTATCGAGAGTCGACTGTATTTGAAAATTTTTTTTATGTTATGTAATGCGATATAGAAAGAACCGCATAATCTAAGATGTCCTACCTTTGAATAGTTCCAAATGGGCGGTGAAAAACATAATTGCCACAAAAAAAAGGTCTTAGAAATTTAATTAATTTTAGGTTATGATGAATTACTATAAATGAATTCTACTCACAAATTAATCTCAATTCCAAAATATTATTAACATAATGTTATTAGGGGGAAAAATGGCCCTATAAAGAATTAAGCTATCCGACTCCCCCCTAAAAGTGTGAATTTTGCCAAAAATTGACACATTTTTTTATGATTTTGTTTTATAGGCGTCTTATTATCTTTATAAAAATACAAAGTTAATTATTTTTTGTTCACTAGAACTAAAACTAGAAGTGTTTTAGTAAAAGCAGATGCCATTACTTCAACCAAGATATCATACTTTAAAATGCGTTTTACTCGAAATGCAGTTTTTTGAAAATGCTCGAACGGGGCCAGCGATTGCTCAAAAAGTTTTGAAAATAATGAACTGAAATTTTTTGTGTAGGTTCTGTATAATAGTAAAAGTGTTTTAACCTTCAGATTTATCAATCACTGCTTTATTACAAGATTTAAAGTCCCTTATGTGAATATAATCACTGTTTTTTTAAGCAATTTCATATACTAAGATAAAGTGATTTATTCTTTGTAAATATTAAAATATCTCTCATCCTGAAGATCATTTCAAAAATGAATAAGACAGCAACACATCAAAATTGAAAAATGAAAATTTGTTCATAAACATTTGGAACGGAATGGGCCACGTTTCGGTTATTTTTTGTAAATTTTTACCAGTTTTTCCCTATTTTAGTAATAATAATTTCTTTTTCTCTTCTTAATTTTAGCATATTTTTCTTAAAATGTTCTTATCTTTCGTTGTTTTCTTTTGCAAGACTTAATTCACTTTAATTATTACCCCCCTTCATGCAAGCTTTTGCATGCTGTTAGTGTGACAACTTGATCCTATTTTAAACTTCTCCACCTTTTCTTACTTTTTCCAAGTGGTTATTTAAAATCTCCTTTCAATAACCGCACGCAGATATTTAAGAGGTGATGAGTAACGGACTTAAAAATAATATTCTCTTTAATCTTTGATATTAAAGAAATTCCTCCCTTTTCTCCCCACGTTCCGTTGAGATGCGGCAGCCGGTTGAAAGACGGGGCGTGGTTGTCAGAGATGTGACGTCATTAACTAAATCAACTGGATGAGAGTGGTTTCCCACTCTCCCCTCCGCCAGCGTTGTTGCGCTGCACTCATTGTGGACTGCTTTATATTCTTATGCAACACTTCAGCAAATTATTCTTATTTTTTTCTACTTATTATGATGAGTGGATGATAGAAATTTCAATAAGGTTCCCCGTAAATGTATAACCGTTACCGTTGTTTCTGTAGAACGTTGGACTAATCCAAAGTTCATAGGTTTGAAACCTACCTGGGATGGCCTCATTTCTAAGAATGTGATTTATGAATGAATAAATAGTAACAAACAAAAATAATAGTCTAACATTATATGTATAGAAAGGAAAAAGGAAAATCACTTTCTATTTCGTCACTTAATGTTGTGATTATGTTACATGTATATACATATTTATATTAATTGTAATTATAGTAAGAAGTAACTAAAACAAAATTTTTCTTTGTTGACCTAAGTAAGAAATGTCTTAAAAAATGTTCTTATATATTACTTGTTTTAAAGAAAATAACTAGGAAAATATTAATTTAGGATTTTATATAAATTTATATTAAAAGCGAGGAAAAATTTCCGACTCTTGCTTGTCCCATCTTCACTAAAAGTATTGCCTCTTCGCTATAAATAGCTCTGGATTATATTGCGTCACATGACGTCATAGTCTGCCTTTCACTTCGATTTTCATGGAATTTTTCGAAGACTGTTACATTAATCGTTACTTTCATCATGTTCGTTAAGTTCTTGAGTTTTATTTTAAGAATTCCCCAAACGCGAAGATCTAAAGCGTAACTTATTTTTAAAGTTTAAAGAAATTTTTTTTATCAAAACTCATTATATTTAGAGAGCCAAATTTAGAAACTTAATTTGACTCAAACTGTTTCCTTACTTTTCAGTCCTTCTCTTTCATATGCCTAGTTTGTTTCGATGTATTAAAATGTTTGAAAATTAAAAGCATATCAAATACACAATGTCGGTTAAAATAATCATGCGCCTGGAGTGCTTTATACACATTTACAGAAGAAGGAATTCTTCATTAAATTACTTTCCTTTTTATTCTTGTATGACGAAAAATACCGTTATATTTTAGGGAGATGAGGGGAAAAGATCAAGGGGTGAGAGGTGTTTTTTTCACTGTGTTGAAAACGGAACCAAATAAAGAGTTAAAGAGAATAAATAAAGTTTTAAGAAGAGGAAAAGGAAATAAAACATTTTTTTTATCTATATCCCCTTCACACACACAGAAGAAACTACGCATATGCATTAAGAAAGGGATATTTGCCAAAGAAAATTGTTTTAAGAGTATTTGTATTTAAGAAATTGGAACTCTAGGAAAAGAAATTTTTGGATCAAAAAAAAGAATTAGACTTTTAGATATTGTAGATTTCTTAACTGGTATGATTTTAATTTCTTTCAAATGTTTTTAATTGATTTTAAAATAAAAATTTATTTAAAGTGTGGTTTGAAGCCCAATACAGGGCTCAGCAATTATTTTAGCTCTCGAGGCCACACCTTTTCGTGATAATTACACTCATTATTTAATTTAACATTTCAGAAAAAGTATTAATACATTGAAACATATAAGATCATTAAATATAAGTTAAGTAAAATATTATCAGGTATATTCAATTTATTTATTGTACTAATTTCATATCACCTATAGCTACAAGCACGATTAATTTTGTAATCAATTTAATGAGACAAATGCATCCCTTCACACTTTTCTACATTTTTTTTTAAATAAGGAGTGAGATTATTTGCTGAAATTTTCAGCGAGATCTGAAAGTTTATTCAGCCATATTACATATATATTTACTCCAGCTGATTTTCATGCTAGAAAAACTTTGCTCACTTAAATATATGTCAACTCAGCGCTTCTCAAACTGTGGGGCGTGCCCCCTTAGAGGGCCATGATAACCCTAGAAGGGGGGCGAGAGCATATTAAAAAGTAAAAAAAAAAAGATTATTTTAAAAAATTATTAATTTATTGAAAGTAAACAAAATATGACATAATAAAAAATAAAAATAAAAATTACACTGGTATAATACACATATAAATGTATCAGTACTGTGCACAATGTATTTCATAATTAATTTAACAATACTAAGTTAATACGAGTTTTATAATTACAAGTGATGACCCCGCGGACTTGCAAAAAAACATTATATGCAAAAATTAACACTTATTTTTTTATAATGAATCCCTTAATGTCGACTAAAAGTTGCTCGATTCGCTCCCTAATGCCACCACTTTGCACGTATGTACGCGTATGTGGTGCATTGAGGGAGGAGAAAGGGAATAAATAAATAAGAGAAAATCCTCTGAAATAAGTAAATCCTTCGAAAACACTATCAAGGTCCTTTTATTACATTCCAAAGCCTTCGAAATAATTTTATAGATAACAGTGAACAGAAAAAAAGCGTATTTCGGAAAGACTCATATATACGTCCGGGGCAGTTTACGCACTGGCTGTAGGCCGGCGGCTCTTGAGAGGTTAAAGTCGTATTGATTAGCTTTAGCGTCAAAGTATCGTATTGTCAAATTAAATACATTGTTATTGTATGAAGGAGCGCGATGAAAATTATGATTGAACATTGGGTCGCAAGTATTGTAAGTTTGAGAAGCACCCAAATATAGAGAATATTTTCAGCAAATTTCTTCATTTATGCAAATTTTTCAGAAGGCATATATCTGTAAAAGTCAATTGATGTCATATCATTAAACATTTCCCTCAAGCTGTGATTTGACTGCAAGTCAATAAGTTCCAGCCGTGGAGCCTCAGGTGTTCTTTCAGTATTATCGGTATTGGGATAAAAGAGCCAATTGAATTTAAGCTCAATTTTCTTAAAATCCTGAAATCTTGTTATCTCGTCCTTCAAACTCTGCAGATAATATCTAATCTTAGAAATACTTTCTGGTACTTTGCTTTCTTTGTTATTAACTATCGATTGAGCTTCGATTTATTTCTGATTGACTTATCCTAACATTTCATAAACAGAGAGGCAGATAGTAAATGCACTCGATAAAAAAAAACTCCTTGAATGAATTCATAACGAATTTAATTACAACCAACCCCTTCTGGAAATGAATGTTTTAAAGTTGCCAAATTACAAAATATATTTGTTCAAACCCATGAACAGTCGACTCTCACTAATTTAAACCTTCGATGATACGAACCTCTCGCTTATTCGAAGTATATGCTCAGCCCCTAGAAAAACTCTTGATATTTCGAACTAAAACAATACGTTTTGGTACACTCGATATTTCGAAGTAAAATCTGTGGTTTGCCAGACTACAACACGCAATAATTCGAAGTTATCTTATAATACTCTTGACAATTCGAACACTTTCTACATGGAGTTCTGTAGCAAACAGGTTGGAGCTTACATGTTTGGTGTTGCATTCTCTCTGCATGTAACGCAGCCCCTTTGAAAACCATCTGTCTGCTACCTCTTCTTTGTGCTTTCTGGTTCCTTAGGCAAAAAGACACTTTTATTGGTTTCCTTCTTCATGTAGACAGTTCTGGCTGCTCCTGTAGTCTGCCATCCAAGTCTTCCATTTAACATGTGGCCTTGCTACACATGTGTTCAGAAAGGATGGTCTGCTATTGTGATGAAAAGATGCGTAGGATTGTGCTTTTTGCGTTGAACTGACATGACGATTTATGGCTCATCTGTGTGACCTATAGCGTGTGACACTAAATAGGGCCCGGGCCGGACTGCATCTTGCCTTGAAGAACCAATGAAGTTGGTGGGGACAGTGTTTGAGGAAACCAGTTGCTAAACGATTTTATTTCCAATGTGTAATGGAAGAGATTTGGTGGGGCGTGAAAGAGTCCTGTTCAAGATTTACTATGCAAATGTATTCTTTTAATACTGGACCCTTAACTTCTGTATAATATTTATACTGTATAATATGTACAGGGTGGCCATAATTAAACTGCAAATATTCATGCGGTGCTGGAGGGCAAACTACTAGGAATATTCCAGTGAAATTTGGTATCTAAACGTTTCAGAACATGCGCAAGTCAAATATGCAAAGAAAAAAAATCGTCATTTTCACCCGATAGATGGCGCTTTGCCATGTTTCAATGCTTATCGACGGCATATATAAAAATTCTAAGCCCATCGAACAGTATAAAAACAAGATCACATCAAGTATTGGTCAACCATAACTCTAAATAAGAAGGAAAGTGCATTGTTAGCGACGGGGTATCTTGCTGTCTTACTTTTTCAGCATGTGGTTGCATCTGGTAGTTTGCATATTGAGCGCACCATGTGATAATTTCATTAAATAAATAATTGTTTAAGTGCTTTCCAAAGCGTCTTTATGAATTGTTTAATTTGTGATCTTAATTTACATTAATTTGTGATAATAATGTAAAAATTCACCTACTGAAACGAATTGTATGGAATTTTGATTAACTGTAAGTAATGTTTTATATTGTTTATATGCCTCTTAGAACGTCATTATGCTCTGTCTTTCGGTTTTAGAAGTTGTTTACACCACCGATGAGCGTTGAAATACGGTACAGCGCTATCTATCGGGTGAAAATCGCGATTTTTTTTTTCTTTGCATATTTGATTTGCGCATGTTCTGAAACGTGTAGATACCAAATTTCACTGGAATATTTCCAGTGGTTTTCGCTCCAGCACCCCTTGAACACTTGCAGTTTAATTATGCCCCCCTGTGTACTTTTTATAAATACTTTAAAGTAATTTTATACATATGTACAATTGCTGTCTTATTACATAGTTTAAAATTTAAATGTGTTAGAAAAAATTTCGGGAATTTTTTCGCGCGTACCCTTTTGATAATTCGAACTCTTAACAATTCGGAGTTTTACATTGGTCTCTCCAACTTCGAATTATCGAGAGTCGACTGTATTAATCGCAGGCCAGATTAAATAAATATGCAGGGTGAGTAGAAATAATGAAGCCGATTTTAAAAAATCATATTATCGAAACTAGTGAACGTATTACAATAAATAATGCATGAATGTAAAGCGATGTGGAAACGTTTTGTTACACGGCATACGTCCAATCTGTATATAATCTAGCTCTTCATACACTTTGTATCATCACTCTATCAATGGTTCGTAATGCTCGACAAATGCTTACTTGTCATCCTCTGTTATTTGCTGTGTCAATTGCAAATGATACATTTTGAAATTTAATTTTTTAACGAAAAATTTTCCATACTTTTTCTGGATATTCCAAATTTACAGGTGGCAACTCTTGTAGATTTCCGTGGATTTTGAACAAAACTCTGTCTCGTCCTCTCCATTGCTTCTTCCGAGGCGCTTGGCCGGCCACTGCTTTTTTTTTTACACAAGCAACCTTTTCTCTTAAATTGATTCTACCTGTTTCTTAATCCGTACAATGCTCATGTTGGAAGGTTCGTGGGGGGCTTTGTACTACATTTTTACACCAACTCTGTATTTTGGAATAGAATTAGTAGGAAATTATAACAATTCATATCGAGCACCCAACGCTTTTACCCCAATGACATTAATTTTTTGTTAATCATTTTATTCTTATATTAAGAATTATTTTTTACTTTTTAGTTCAACTCACTATAAAAGAGTGTTTTTGTTTTTGTTTTTTTTAAGGTATCCGACTGGTTGCGACTACTTTTTTTTAAAACAAAAATGGAAATATGGGGATTTTTTTCTTATTTTTAGATATGTTTGGTACATTTTAAGAAAAATATGCTAGAATTAAGAAGAAAAAAGAAAAAAAATTTTTAAATGGGAAAAAATAGGTACAAATTGACAAAAAAAGCATAAACGCGGCTTATTCTGTACCAAAGGCTTATGAACAAATTTTCAATTTTTTCATTCTTATGTGTTGCTATGCTATTCATTTATTAAATGACCTTCAGGATAAGAGATATTTTCTTTTTTACAAAAACTGGAGCACTTTATCTCAGTAATTATATGAAATTGCTAAAAAAAACAGTGATTCTATTCACACAAGAGACTGTAAATTTTGTAATAAAACAGTGAATGAAAAATCTGAAGATTAAAACACTTCTATCATACAGAACATACACAAAAAATTTCAGTTCATTATTTTCAAAACTTTTTCAGTAATCGCTGGCCCCCTTTGAGTATTTTCAAAAAATCACATTTTGAGTAAAACGCGTTTTAAAGTATGACATCTTGGTTAAAATAATGACATCTGCTTTTGCTAAAACACTTGTAGTTTTTGTTCTAGTAAACAGAAAATGATAAAATTGGTATTTGTATAAAGCTAATAAGTTAGCCCATAAAATAAAATCATAAAAAGAATTTGTCAATTTTTGGCAAAATTCACAGTTTTAAGGTAGTTGGATACCTTAAATTGTAATTTATTTTTTAAGGCAATGGTAATAGGGATCAAGAAATATTATATTAATAAAGATAAGATTAAATTATTTAGCCATACCAGAATTTATAACAATATACTTAAATTCAAAAAAATAAATAAATAAAAATAAATTGCTCACCGTCAGAAATAGGCTCACAATCAAAACAACACAGAAAGTTTTCATCTTGTTCGTAGGAGTTAAAGTACTTGGTTTTGTTACTCCTTTAGGAATATTGGGGATACTATGCTTCAGTTAGTGATATTTATACCTTGCTCGACTTTTTTAAATATTTTATTTTACATTAAATCACTAATAATTTAAAGCTTTATAATAATGGTTACTTTAACTATCGTCTAATTATTCATGGCAACTTCAGAACGTAGCACATTGTTCTTTAAGTGTTGTGGCGCATAAAAAAGAAGTCAGTTTTTAGTCTAGACTTTCAATTTTAAAATGACGTTATTTCTTAAAACAGGGTATTGTTAACTTTTTTATAACTTAAAAGTTGCAAAAAAGTTTCTTTTTAAAAAATAAAAAGAAAACATTGTTTACTTTTTGAACAAATACAGCTAAATTTATGCAACCTAAATCTCCAATTAGTTTCATTTGCCAAAAAAAAAAAAAAAAAATGTCTGTGTGGCAAGCTTTCCTTATGGGGTCTCAGGGGAGTTCATTTTGTCCAGAGAGCTGGAAATATTAACAATTTTCGATTCGATGCAATTCTTTGAGGTTTTAATTAAATAATTCGTTTCTTTTGCACATTATTTGTAAAGGAATAAGGCTTCAAAAAGCGTAAAATGTTCAAAATATAATCATAATTTTAAAAAATTTTAAGTATATGAAAATAAAAACATTTCTGTAAGAAATATTCATTAAGTTTTACTTTGCACATGATATTTTCTAA
>BMAO01033758.1:0-19307 GCA_019973975.1 Trichonephila clavata | reverse complement strand
AATCGTCATCGGACAAAACTTCCAGATTAATGAATTTAAACTTTCATTAGGATTCTGTGTCTTACCTCCTAAGCATTTCTTCAGGAGTGCCAGATGAGATAAGTCTGCAAATACAGGCTTAATTACATCTCGAACAGCTTTCGCAACTGAGGGTTTGTGTTTATAATTTTGTAAATTATTATTAATTGCGGCATTATACTTACACTACGTATTTGGATTTGTAGGACAAAATCAGTGCATCGGTTCATCATCGGTGCTGCAAGAATGACCCCGAACAGCCCAAATGGCTTTCCGCATTTCCTTTACACTAGTAGAATTGCATCGAATAGCATTACCATAGTAATGCGCAAGCTTATCAATTAAACTATCAGTTAACCTACCTTTACCGCCTATAGTTTTACCATCAGATAATTTCTTCTTACCATATACTAATTTAAGCTTCCTAAGTCTTGTACCCATTCTCTTTTGCACATGGCCTACACATTCTATTTTCTGAATAAGATGGTCATAGCCGTATGGATTGTTTTCAGAAAGGGCATTGAATGTTTTTGTGTCGCCATATACTATGTAGTTCGAATATTTCAGGTCGTGAAGCTTTTCTGATCGATTAAAATCCTCAACATCCCGTCAACCTCCATCTTACCAGCAGAGCCAGAATAATTTTTTCTACATGAAATCTTATGCGCTCTTTGCAATTTATTGTACTTGATACCAAACTTTACCCTTTATAACTGTCGCTTCATTTGCAAAATGAGGACAACACTTCCCGATCCAAAACCTTACCTGTTTCGCTCCCTATTAGAGTACATACTCCAATCAACGATGAATGTCCTCTCGTCTTCCAGGTCCATCACCACTTACCGTTAAAATGTTATCAGGTAACGAAGAATTTTCTTCGACAGCTGCCCTGTTCATGCTTCTTCGGCGACTTCCTTCATAACAAGTGAAAGTTTATTATTAATAACATCATATGATTTTTGTTCAACAGGATTAGGAAGACTCATTACAGAACAAAAGGTTTTTAATGACTCTAAACCTTGACCTATGCATCCCATTGCTAAAATAGATCTTCTGTTAATTTCTGGAGCATTATTTTTATTCCCAATGTTTCACAGCTTGAAAAAGTACAAATACTCCCACATTTTTTACAATGTATTTCAAAATTCGACCATAAACCACGAGTGGATTTTTCATTAATTGTTAATGGTTTATGACATTTTAAACAGCATGATACTGACAAAATAGAGCTAAAGGTTTAAACAAAATCAAAAAATACGATATTCTTTGAAGTTTTCACTTACCTTAACAAGATTTGACTTTAATGAAGTCAGAATTCCTGAAAGTTTTTTACTAGAAGCATTTTTCATTTCGGCACACTTACTTGTACTTTTCATTTCTACACACTTCTTCGTATGTTTTAATATCTGTAACATGTGAGTCACTTACCTTTAAATATTTATTTACACTAAATCTTTTCCTGGGGCACATTGCCCAACGATTTTTTCAAATAAAACAACAAAAATCTTCGCTTTAGATAAGCGTTTTAAAAAAACGTGTACTAAAGTAAACACAAGAGAATCAAAACACAGCAGAATGAATGTGTTGAGTTGCAGGCTTCCTTCTGATCAACTCAAGCGCTTAAAATATTTCATGAGGCTTATTAAAAACAAAAAATAAATGGTATGCATGAATTTAAAAATAAATGGGCGTGGCATGTGTCCATTTAAAAGTTGTTATGACTAAATTGCTGTTTGCAATTTTTTGAATAACTTTCGAAGTTTTTAGAGTATTGTCACGTGGTTAGTATCAAAATGTTCAGAAAAAAAATGAAGAACAAGATATATTTTTTTCGAAAATTCGAAAAAAAAAATTTTTAACACCCCTTAGACCCCTTAACGCAGGGGTCGGCAACCTTTTGGCTGTGGCGGGCCAAGCCACTCTACCCTAGGATTCAGCTTGTCACTCAGTAGGACACTTTTGAAACAATTCGATTCACGAGATAATTCCTACAGAGTTAGAGAATAGAAGTCTATACAATACATATTACAGTTTTATGAAGAATTTTACATCATTTTAAAATATTTCTTAACATAAAAATAAACAGCACAAAATATAACTGCTTCTTCAACAAAAATTTTAAAAATTTAAATTGTGCATATATTATGTATTTTAAACATATTTATTTAAATAAGAAATATATACAACACAAAATGTGTTTGTATTTCTGTTCATTATAATTAAATTAAAAGATAAATATAAGTTTTAATGCGAACCTAGTGCGCAGATAAAAGATAAATATAAAATTTTTAATGCGCACCGCCCTACTTTTATATCACAAAATTAGAGGTATAATTTGTAACTTTCAATGTGACACAATTCTGAGCATTTAATTGTTAAACCATTTCTTTGAGGTCTCGAAATATTTTTCATACGAGGAAAGATTTTTTACTTAGATATGCAGAATTAAAAGCGGAAAGCAGGGTTCACGTAATTTTCTCATTTCAAACAATTAAATCTCGCCAGCAATGGCATTCAATAATTTACAAAATGGCTGTAAATTTATTTTTAAAGTCATCTTTCAAATTTTCTAGTAATTACATTAATGTTTATAATTCTGGAGATGTTTGTCAAATAAAATCGATTACAAATTTATTATTAAATTCCTTCCCCTCAAAAATTTACAAATATGCTGAGTAGTGCAGAGTGCCACTGAGAATTATACCGCGCTATGGCATGCGTGCCATAGGTTGCCGACCCCTGCTTTAACGTGTTAATTGTTTCATTGTATTAATGTGTGTGTGTGTGATTCCTGAGATATTAAATAAATAAACAAACAACAACTAATTTAAGCTTACATAAACATTGCTGTTGTTCTACCAAAGATTTTATTTTCACTGTATTAAGTGTCTAGTTGGGTATGTGCAGATTATCTAAGTAATTTAAAAAATGAAACATTTTTTGCTCTTTAACAAATCTTTCTAGTTAATGTGCATATTTCCTGGCTAATTTACAGATTGACTGGTTTGTGCACTTTAGCGGTAACTTAAGCAACGTCTTTAATTTTATTACTATTCTTTTCGTCTCAAAAATTTGTGTTTACGCTCAACTGTTATAAAGAATTGAAAAAAATTTCCTTTTTTTTGGATTTCGGTGTTGTTTTTTGTCTGTACAATGTTAACTGACACACACCAGTTGAAATGGAAATTTTCTCCAATTTTAGGAAACCATAGCCATGTCTGAACTACATAGTTTATATTTTTTTTTATCTATACTACAATTTTACTCGGACTTCATCAACAGATTTTGTAAAACAACGTTCTGAAATAAATATTTTTACTTTATTGAATTGGATTTTTGGATTTATATTTTTCACACATTGATAGTTTCTTCTGTATTTTTTAATGAAAACTATTTTTTTTAAATGTATGCTTTAAAAAATTTTAAAGATTTTTTTTGCAAAACTTTAAACTAAAAAATACCTGAAAAAACTAATTTAATATGCTTAATTCTTTTTAGAAAAAACGTATTTTTTTAATGTTTTCTGGAATATGCGCGGAAAATCGGAACTATGAGTTAAAAATATTAAGTTGTAAGAAAACGGAAGGGAAATGCTAGTTTTTTAGTAATTCTTAATATGTTTATTTTTGAAAAGTATTTTCTTTTTTAAAAACTGTTTTCGAGTGGCGGTGGTAGAGCCTAGTGGTCATGGTCCGAACTCTTGGGGTGTGTGCTATGGGTTTGATTCCTGATGCCACTGATGACCCGACTTGTAAAGAAAGTAATGCATGTTAACTCTGTCAAGGCTCAAGGTTATCTCGTTGGTGCGCTGGGGAAGGTTGGAGAGTTAGTTAACAGGTTCGGTCTTTTCCGTTACTCGACCGTTTTCAAAATACGATGTCTGCCGCCAACATCCCCCGCGTTGCTTTTGAGAGCGGTCTTAAAAAACACTTACTCATTTGATTATTTTGTATCTATCTTTTAATCAAGAAACAAAATAAAATAATGCAATTACACATGGAAAAGATTTTTTTTTTATTTCGTTTGAGTTGGAAGCCAGGTAACTGACTTGTCATGAGTTCGAGCCTAGTACCACTAAGGACACGCTGAGTAGATGCGCTGATGCACGTGACATCTGTCGGGCTCAAACGTCCATCCGTTAGTGTGGTGTGTAAGTTAGGAGAGGGGGGGGGAAGGGTGCCAGCTCAGGAGTCGTACTCTTCACATGAACATGGTTCAAATAGCGAGCTCCGTCACTAATAGCCCTCTTGCAGCTTTGTAGTGCTACGTAAATATAATTCTCTCGCTCTGAACGCATTTGTCAGATAAAGCCTGTTACAAAATTATCAATTTCCATCCCCTCAAAAATTTACAATAATTTGCCGAACTGTGCAGAGTGCTACAGAGAATTAAGCCGCGTGCCACCTGTGGCACGCATGCCATCGGTTACCGATCACTGCATTAGACTGTTACTGCTTTAGAATTAATATTTTTAAATATTTTCAATGATTCTTAGTAAAATTTTTAAATGAAAACAATTTAATACAGAAATCTCAAACCGGCCAAAGGTATAATTGTAATTTTAAGGTAAATGTTTTCAATAGATAATTCCAAAGGAAAACAATAATATAATTTTTAGTAGATATGATAGTTTTTTAATAATTCACATAAGATAGAAATCTGAGGAGCCACATGTGGCTCTCAAACAGTGGCCTGGCAACCCCTGTCGTAGACCTTTATTGGTGTATCAGTTTTTCCCATTTTAGTTGCCTTCTACAACATGCATGAGCTACGTTGGAACTATTCTTATATTACAAAACACTAGCTGTTACCCGCCCACTTCGCTGGGAATTTCATGATGTTTTATAAATTTTTACTGCTTATATATATGTATAAATTATTCATATCTAAGTCCTGCATTAAGAATTCGATTGTATTGAAAAATATACTTATACCTGTAACTGTCGCCTGTTGATAAAAAAAAAAGGGGGCAGAACTCATCTAATTTGTGTTTCTAAAAATCTCTAAAATTGAAGCATAGAATGATGTTTGCTCTTTCGTAACCCAAAAACCAAGTGGATTCCCGCAAAACCAATTTTCGGTGGATCTCTACTCCGTAAATTGAACATGCAAGCCAAATTTCAAGTCTAAATCTAACAGAAAAAAAAACAAAAGTTTTACTATCAATATCTCAGTAATTCCCGTTGAGAGCCGTTTTCCAAAATAACCGCTCTTAGTGGATTTCAACTCAACAAAAGAAAAATGCAAACCAAATTTCATTATTATAGTCCTTGTAGCTCGAAAAAAGTAATTTTTTTGTCAATACGTCCCAGTAACCCCCTGCACCCCCCAGAACTTGATTTGCTTAAAATACATTCTTAGTGGATCCCTATTCAACAAAAAAAACATGCTTAACAAATTTCAAGTATATGGGTCTAACAATTAAAAACAGGAATTTTTTTATGTAACTCCTTTTGACCCCTCGCAACCCTCCTTGAGGGTCAATTTTCGGTTTACTCTTTCTTAGAGGAACTCTATTCCATGAAAGGAACATGCCTACCAATTTTCAAGCAGGATGATCAAATAGTTTAAAATGGAAATATTTATCAATTACGCCTCTTAATCCCCGAAATTAAACTTGGTAGTTCATATTCACGAAACCCATTTTGTAGCGGTTCTCTACTTTACGAAAGGAATCTGCTTATCAAATTTCAAGACTGTACGTCTAATAGTTTAAAAATGGGGATAATTATCTATAACGCCCCTTGAGCCCCCGCAACGCCACTTCTGGGTCTGTTTTCACAAAACCAATTTTGTAGGGGAATTGCACACTATGAAAGAAATCTGCTTAGCAAAATTTGAAGACTGTGCGTCCTATAAATTAAAAATGCAAAAAAAAATTATCAATAACGCCCCTTGAACCCCCGCAACGCGGCCTAGGGGTCGATTTTCACAAAACACATTTTTTAGTGTATCTCTATCCTATGAGAGGAATCTGCTTACCAAACTTCAAACTGTGCGTCTAATAGTTTAAAAATGGAAATAATTATTTATATCTGCCCTTAACACCCCTTGAGGGTCAATTTTTCCCAAACCTGTTTTGTAGCGGATATTTACTCCATGAAAGAAACATTCCTACCAATTTTCAAGCAGGGAGGTGAAGTAGTTTAAAAACGAAAATATTTATCTAGTACGCCACTAAATCCCCCGCAACGCCATTTAGAGGTCTGTTTTCACAAAACCTTCTTATAGCTGATCTCTACTCTATAAAGAAATCTACTTATCAAATATAAAGACTGTACGTCTAATCGTTTAAAAATGGAAATAATTATCTATAACGCCCCTTAAGTCCCGCAACGCCACTTGAGGGCAATGTTCACGAAACCCATTTTGTAGCGTATCTCTACCCTATGAGAGGAATCTACTTACTAAGTTTCAAGACTGTACGTCTAATAACTTAAAAATCGGAATTTCTGACGCCCCTTAAACCCCGCCCCCGCAAACAATTGCTGCTAATTTGAAATTACAAACAGACACTTCAATTTATTTATTTGTATAGATATAGATTGGGATTATAATAACTATTGTTTAAATGTGACTAGAAATGTAAATAAAAAAAAAGAAAGGATTAAAACTAACCGTAAAACTTATCAATTTTTTGTTTCTTGCATTGCTTTTTGCTTATGAAGCCTTGATTTATTATTTTTAAAAGTGCATCCGAAACAGCCGATGCTCTACTTAACTGAACAGTAAGATTCTCCTTTCATAAAAAAAAAAAAAAAAAATTATGGCACGTGTCAGCGTATTATCATGTGCGCGTAACACTATTATGTCTCATGAACAGCATCGGTCGCCAGTAACCAAAACAACGACTTCATTAGCTCAGCTTGGCGTTCAATTTGGCGTTCATCTTGGCATTCAGTTTCACGTTCACCCGTATAGTTTCCGTTCCCGTAAGAATACGGGAATAAAATATAGCCTATGTTACTCCCCGTTAATGTAGCTTTCCATTAGTGAAAGAATTTTTAAAATCGCACCAGCCGTTTCTGAGATTAGCCGGAACAAACAGACAGACAGACAGACAGACAGACAGACAGACAGACAGACAAAAATTTTAAAAATTGGTTTTTTGTTATGAGTACCGTATATACTTTTAGTGCATTAAGTAAAAAGCTGCTAATTTGAAATTACAAACAGACACTTCAATTTTATTTATTTGTATAGATTATTTCATTGAATTTGCAGTTAAAGAAAGTTAATAATTCTTCAAAGATTCTACAAATTTCAAAAAAAATAATGCTCATAGAGATAATAGTTTTTCTCATTTACGAAAAACATCACATCAAGTGTTTTAAAATATTTATTTACTTTCCATGAGAAAAATTAAAAATAGTTGAAACTGATTTTTTTAAAGAAATTTCAAATAACTCTAACATTTTTAAAAGAGAAGATTTAGAGTTTTAATTTCATCCTTTATATAACTAATGGAATAAAATCACCAGTTAGAAATTATTTTATTGATAAAATAAATATTCTGATAATAGTAATAAAAATGTTATTTTTATTATTATTAATGTTTTATGACTAAGCTTTTTGTCTTTTTTTTATGGTAAAAAATACCATAAATTTAATAAATAATCTAAACATTAGTTGAGAAAACTTCGCCAGAATAGCAATGTTTTTTTCTTAACTTTTTTTTATTTTTTAGTTCAAGCAAACGATTCTTTTTCATATAGTTTTCACTTTTCTTCAAAATCTTAAAAGCTCATATGACGATTACATTTATTTTTATTGATACAATTCAACTGAGAAAATGTTTTCGTACACTGGATCAATCTGGCAACTATTTAACAAATACTTTTTCAAGGTACTGAGTGGCAACATTGGCTGCATATAAAAATAAATCGTATTCTTCATTCGATTGTTTTTGTGTCATTTTTAAGTTTTCTCAGAATAATTATATTTTAAAAACTTTATTTCTTGTTTATTCATTGTGATATTTTTAGCCATCCATCGTCGACGAGGTATTTGTTTCATATTTTTTTGAGCATTTATAACTCCTTTTTTTTAGTAATAACAGTTTTCATTAAACTACAATACATTCCATTTCTTAATATTTTCGCTTCCAGTAGCTTCTTATATTTTGGAATTACTTTTATTTTATGATCTTATTTCAATTTATAAATATAGTAATTGAGATTTCAATACCAACAATTATTAATTTAGAACTTCTTACGATAAATTTAAGCTCTAATTAAATATTTGTGGATTTATCGAAGAAAAAAAGTAAGTGACACGTTTTGACCGATGTAAATGTTATCGGTAATGCTGGAAAATTGTTAATGTGTAGATTATCAAGCTGATCTGCAGATGAAATAGTTTACTCCATTTAAGTGTGGAATCAAAAGTTTTCTGTAGATTTACTGGGTATTCTTCACATTCGTTTTCTTCGATATATTCATTATGGCAGTATACTGTTTAATTGTTCTACATTTGTGCAATTTATGTATTACTTATGGTAAGCAATTATAAATAAGCTAATTAACTTTTCATAAAAGTTTCAGACTATTCGATGCATATTATATCATGCTATTCATGGAATGAAAACTTCAAACTCATATTTCTCCGTGTTGAATTTTTGTACACATATTATCGTTCAAAACCCTAAGGCTTTTTTGATAATTGAAGTATAGGTTTGAAATTTTTTATACGTGTTCTGAAATGTATGTTTTGTAAAACCATGCATGGAATTAGCTCTAACATGTTTAGTACCTTTTCTAAAAAATTTCAAAATCAAAATTAATGTTTTTTTGAGATTTAAAAATTTTAATAAAAAATTAAAGAGCAGCAGCAGAAAAAAACCATGGCCAGTTTTATGTAGTATTTTATAAGGTATTTGAAAAAAATTTTGAAAGAAAACAGACATATTTAAAAAAGTCTTAGAAATTTAAAAAATGTTTAAAAAAGGTCAAAAAATTTAGATTTTACAAAAATTTTGCAACAAATTTAAAAAAATTTGTTTGGAATTATTATTAAATATTAACATTTATAAAATACAATTAAAACCAAATATCAAATATTAAAAATAAAAAAAATTGTGAACATCGTACAATATTGCCTTACATAATTACCACGATAACAGTTTATTTTTTTTTATCGAAAATGTGATCACAATTCCAAGATCTTGTGTCGCTTATTATCTAATAATTATTTTAGCTGTTTGAAAAACAATTCCTCCAGATCTTTAGATATTCCTTTCTGTTTAGGAAGATTTATTATGTTAGGGCCGGTAACCTTATAGTTGTGGCGTGCCAAACCAATCTACCAATATGATGTAGAGTGCCACACAAAAAGAAATATTTGAAACTATTTGATTTTTCGTGGCAACGCAAAACTAGAAAATAAAGATCAAAAATATATTTAAAGTTTTATTATATATTAATTATGCATCATTTAAAGATATTACTTAACATAAAATAAAACTGTTCCTTACCCATAAATAAGATAAAATTGTACATATGTTATGCATTCTATGTATATAATTTTTATGTGAATCTTTTCTTTACATAACTCTATCTCATATCAAAATGGCAGAGGATAATTTATGATTTTCAGTTTGACACTTGATTTGAGCCTATTTTTCTAGTCTACGTATCTTATATATATATATATGTCTTGTGTGTCTTTCTTTTTCGTATTGTGTTCGTGTCTGACTTCTCTAGTCTTTAGTGTCTTATCTTAAATGTCTTGTAAAAGTTTTTAAAATTCATTGCCTTGTCTGGTGCACCTTCTCTTGTGTGCCTTGTCCATGTGTCCAATATAAAATTCTACTAATTAAATCTTCATGAACATATTTCGTGGACACCTTATTTTTTCTAAGTGGTATAAAGGACATTTGAAATAAGAAACTGTCAACAGTTTATAAAATGTTCTTAAAACCTTAATGTTGTATTTGTTTAATTTTTTTGTGTTGATATTGATGGAACTGTATGAATCATTTTCTTTCTCAATGCAAAAAAGTATAAAATCATTTTTTCTGTTAAGTAAAAATCTGGGTCAATCTGGAGTACGTAAAGTGAGATTCGCGTTTCATTGAAGAAACTGTTTTTATATCTCTATTATATTGTTTTCTTGATTAAAAAAAAATAAACACCTAAAATTTGCGTGAGAAATCATTGTGTTGATAAAGACTGATTTTATTTTTAAAAAAAACTCCAACAGGAATGAATGGAATAAACATTCTTGGTTATTTGTTGCATTTGACCAATTTTATATCAACTTTCAAAAATTTGTTTCTATAAATTTGTTCGTATACCGTTGTCTTTTCTGATATGTTGCTCCTAAAAAATTTATTATTCAGTGATTTAAATATGTTTTTTTAATACATACGGATCGTTTAAAAAGTATTTCTACTGGCTGATGGTATTTCAGAATTTTCTAACTTTATTCTCGTTTTAGCAAGTTTAGAGTAATACAATTTCGATTTAAGGTTTAATCTTCAATATAGGGTTAAAGTATTTCATAAAGAATTTTAGGGTGATAAGATGATAACTAAGATATGGATAATATACTTGGCGGAATATTTATTAAATTTATAATAATGTAAATTTTATTCAAAACATTTTCGAATGCATTAGTGTTCTAGATTCAAACTTTCGAGGGAAAAAATTTGTTGATTACTAGTGGTTTTAAGTGTATTGTGTGTTACTCTCTGTTTTGATTGTATATGCCTTGCCCCTTCTTGTATGTGTGTATTGTTATATTTCTTGTGAGTCTTGTCTTGCATTTCTTGTGAGTCTTGTCTTGCATTTCTTGTAAGTCTTGCCTTGCATGTCTTGTCTCTAATGTCTTGTATTTCTTGTCTTTTATTTTTATAGTCTTGAAAAGTCCTGTATTGTATGTCTTGATTTGTCTTAAATTGTCTGTTGTGTTTTGTTTGGTTTAGTGTGTTTTTTTCTGTATTCTGTGTTGTATGTGTTGTTTTGTGTATTCTGTGTTGTTTTGTCTAGACTAGTCTATGTTGTTAATATGTGGTGTGTTGACTATTTTCTGTTTGTGTTGTCTTGTCTTGACTATTCTGTGTGGTGCTGTCCTTTATACGTTGTGCTGTCCTTTACATGTTGTGCTGTCCTTTACATGTTGTGCTGTCCTTTACATGTTGTGCTGTCCTTTACATGTTGTGCTGTCCTTTACATGTTGTGCCGTTCTTTACATGTTGTGCTGTATGTTGTATTGTCTGTGTTGCGTGCTGTATTGTGTGTTGTATTGTCTGTGTTGTGTTGTCCTTTACATGTTGTGTTGTCCTTTACATGTTGTGTTGTCTTTTACATGTTGTGTTGTCTTTTACATGTTGTGTTGTCTTTACATGTTGTGTTGTCTTTTACATGTTGTGTTGTCCTTTACATGTTGTGTTGTCCTTTACATGTTGTGTTGTCCTTTACATGTTGTGTTGTCTTTACATGTTGTGTTGTCTTTACATGTTGTGTTGTCCTTTACATGTTGTGTTGTCTTTTACATGTTGTGTTGTCCTTTACGTGTTGTGTTGTCCTTTACATGTTGTGCTGTGTTGTGTGATGTATTGCCTGTGTTGTGTGATGTATTGCCTGTGTTGTGTGATGTATTGCCTGTGTTGTGTGATGTATTGCCTGTGTTGTGTGTGATGTATTGCCTGTGTTGTGTGTGTTGTATTGCCTGTGTTGTGTGCGTTGTATTGTGTGTTGTGTGCGTTGTATTGTGTGTTGTGTGCGTTGTATTGTATTGGTGAAAAACTCTGAAAATCGATTGTTAATCTTCTCTTGATGCCAATTTTTTATCATCAAGGAAGTTTTCTAATGCAAGTAAAACTTGGCGATCGCTTGGTCCAGGTCTGGACTACATGGTGAATTGATCAAAACTTTCCAATAAAGCTCCTGGAGTTTCTGGCGATTTCTATGGATGTGTATGACCTGGAGTTGTCTTGATGGAACACAGTCCCTCTCCTTTTTGCCTATTCTGGCAAAAATATTAGCATCAAACGGTTCAATTGTTAGAAATAGGAATCCGAATTCAATCTTTGTCTATATGGAAAGAACTCATAATGATTTATTCCTTTCCAGATCCACCAAATGCATAGTAGAAACTTCCATGTTTGGCCATCGTTTGAGCTGCTTCACAGCGCTTTGACCACAATCGTTTTCGGACAACGTTGTAGTTTGACACATTTCTCAACCCTCTTCACTATCCGTTTAAGAAATATGTCTATTTTATTCCGTTTGGTTTGGGTCTTGCAGCCAGAAATTCAATCTATCATGTTTATTGACAATTGGTGTGGCACCTAAACATCAAGCTACTTTTTGAATCCAGGTTTGAGCAAATGTTTTAAAACTGTTCTATCTTCAGCTCCTGGTAGATGCTACGACTACTAACTTGCCGGTCAGCTTCGATTATTTCTGTGGTGTTATCGACAATTTCGATAACAGGCATACCTGAACGGAATCAATGAAACCAAAATTGCACTTAATTGGCTGCTACAGCATTAGGACCATGAACACCACTCACAATTTCAGCCGCCTGGCTTGCATTGTCACCTTCATCAAAGAAAAGCATGAAAGTTTAACAAAAAGAAATTTACAGTTTAATAACCTGTAACTCGCAGGTGGATGGAACAAAAAAACATAGCAAAATGATTTTTTAGTGCAAAAAAGTCACATTTACAACGAGCATAAATTTAAAATTGCCTTATCGATACTTAACCAGATATCGATCACTACAGCCAGCTACCGAAAAATAAAATGAATTTCTTTTCACCAACCTAATATTTTTTCATATCACCGAAATTCTTTTACTTGCTGTGTGAAAAATTCGCCTTAGAGAGCCTATCCCTTGACCGAAAAGAGCTTTTCGCTTTCAGCCGGAGCTCTTGGTACAAATCGCTACCCGGGAGTTGGTCCCCTGACGAACGCTGTATCAGGGTGCTGATGGCACAGTTCCAGAGTCCACTGTATGGATCCATACCGGGGATCATGTACGTTCTGATCTCTTCAATTGGTATGAGCCCCGTTTACGTGCAGAAATTCGGCTAGGGGGACACTGATCCTTGCATAAGTTGACTGGGTGTGCGTCGCTGTGGAGCCGGCTCTAGTGAAGGTTTGGAATCTCTGATTAAGTCTTGGGTGTGATTCTCCCTCTAGTTTTCATTCTATTTGCCATTTTCTACCGCGGTAGCCTAGTGGTCAAAGTAACGGATTTGTGACCGGCGTGTCATGAGTTCGAGCCTAGTACCGCTGAAGACCCGGCGTGCAGAGGGGCTGATGCACGTATCGAGGCTCAATCGTCCTCCCATTGGTGTGGAAGTTAGGAGAGGAAACTGCCGACTCAGGTGTCATTCTCGTCACTTGATTATGGTTTAAAATTACGAGGTCTATCGCCAAAAGCTCTCGAGTAGCAGAATAGTGTACAAACTTTTTTCTTCACTCACTCACTAGTTGTTCTTTGGAAATCGAATGTTTAGTGCGTTTATTGAAGCCTTTCTGTAAAATTCGATCAATATCCAATTTTGAGGGTCTATTGTTTTTAATGTGTGTCTTAGCTTTCAGAATATTTTATCCTATTTTATCTTCTTTTGGACTTTTTTTATTTAATTGACAGTTTCTATTTTTTTATTGAGTATTTATGCCCTTTTTTTTGGCTTGTTGCCATCCTCATTCTGTATATTCTTCTGCTTTATTCATTTACCTATTACCGTTTCACCGCCAAGAATTATTTCTTATTTTTCTCTTGCTTGGTCCACTTTTCTTGACAGTTTTATACTACTTGACATCCATAAACAAAATTGTTGCCCTAATTTCTCTTTTATTGTAATTTTTATGAATTCATTTTTAAGCTATTTCAGCTCTACTGTCAGATTTTTTCTTTAAGAATCATTCTGTATTCTGATCTAACGAGCCTTAAATAATGGTCCTAATTTTTAATTTCTGTCTCTCTCAGTTCTAATTTCTGTCTAATTCTGTTTCTAATCTTTTTAATTTATGAGCCATAATTTCTTTAGAATAGGGACACTTACCATATTGTGTATATTTTATTTATGACCTAAATAGTTTTAAATCAAGATATTATATAAATTAATACACTGTGTTTGAAAAAATTAGGGTAGCACATGAATTTAACGAAATTACGCAAATATTTCTTCTGAAAATTAACATAAAACAAGACATCCATCCGTAAGCATCGGAAATCCTTTTACTTTTTGTCTAATGCATTTTCTTCGAGAGGGCTCAGCCCTCGACCGAAAGAAGTTTTTCGATCTCGCTTTCTGCAGGAGCGCTTGGTATAATTTTGCTACCCATGAGTTTTCCCTTGACAAACTCTGCACTAAGGCGCTATTATTGTTAGAGATGTAAAACAATTAGTAGCTGCACTTATATATTTTGATATTAACTCTCCTATAATTTCTAGTTATGTTTATGTTATGAAGACTCCGATTAAACACTATCCTAAATAATTTTATTTACGATTTGTGTCAGTGAAGCACAGCAAACCCCTGTTAAGTCGAACAATTCGTCGGGGACGTCTCCGATAACGCTCTTGAAAAACTGTGCTTGAAACGCAATTACGTTTTCTTGAGAACTGCGGTTTTGAGGTCCAATGACATATTCAAGTTCCGGTAGGCGATTATGACTTGCCACAAGATATATATATATATATATTTCGTTTCATACATATTGATATCGTCGAACACTTACCTCCCTCAAAAGGCTACACTTTTTGCTTAACTTGTATTGAAAGATACACCAGATTGCCTGAGGCCTTCCCGATGACTAACCAAACAGCTGAAAAAGTAACAGAAACTTTTTTCTGTTTGGATTTTACGTTATGGCGCGTCCCGGAGACCATCGTTACGGACAGAGGCAGAAATTTTGAGAGTGATCTATTAACTTTTAGGTATTGAAAAGAACTGCGGCATATCACCCGGCATCTAATGGTATGATCGAACGGTGGCATCGTCATCTAAAGAGTTCTATAAAGTGTCTAGCAACGGAAAAATGGGCATAGGCTCTACCAGCAGCTTTGATTGAGATTCAATGTAGCCTCAAAGAGGATCTAAAGTGTTCTGCGGCAGAACTTGTATTTGGAAATACTCTTCGTTTACTTGGTGAATTTTTAAAGTCTAATACCAGAGATTTCCAGATGCCTGTTTAAGATTTTTTTTATGAAATTTACGAAATTATATATATACATGCGGAATCTACAGCCCATTTTAGTTACTAGACACTCAAGAAGTAATGTTTTATCCACAAAAATCTTCTCACATACGTTTTTGTTAGACAAGGTTGTGTCAGAAGGCCACTTCAGCAGCCATGGGACGTTCCTTTTGAAATAATTTCCCATAACAATAAATTTTTTACTCTTTTAATTAAAGGAAACACAAAAGTGTCATTTCAGTTGATTCATGGAGATCGAGGATTCAGTACAGCTCTTCCCCGGACTAATCCAGTGCAGACCTTGACTACGATCCGGTATGGCAGTTGTGTGAGATTTCAATGCACTATAATTCTTCCACCAAAGAAAATCAAGCAGCTTGGCAGCTACCGGTCTAATGTGCTCGCTGTTTTAATTTATTCGTCAAGCCGTTTTGTTATATTTTAACCAGTTCTTAATGCTTATTTAAAGTTAACCAATTTTAATAAAAGTTAAGTTTGTACTTAAAAATTAAATTTGCTCATTACTGGAGTTAGAATTGATTGGTGACCAAAGGCTGCTATAGAAGTTAGATTTTAATTTTTTGCATTTTTTATTTTACTTTTAAAAAATAGTGGAGACTTTGCTGCATCCCTAGATACATTATTTATGAGAATTTGATAAGTAGAATGCTAGAAAATTTAATTTTAAAATTATAAGCAAATGTGATGTAGCTATGATTCAAGTACACTTTCTTCAAAATCCGTTTTGTATAATATTTATGTTTTTTAAAAAACTAACTTTTCTGTATTATAATGTTCAAATTTATTGAAAAATGTAATTTTTTGTGCAAAGAGTACGGGAAGTTTACAATATTATTTTGAGTTTACAATATTATTAATATTATTAAGTTTGCAATACAATTTACGGAAAGTTTACTCTCTTATGATTAGTTACAAAATATAAAAATAAAACTTTGTTTTTTGAAATCTTAATTATGTTTAGTTTTGGATTTATAAATAATCAGGTAGTTCTTAAATTATAAATCAAATGGATATAGTACGAAGTGGATCTTAAGGATTATTCTAAATTTTAAATACACAGCTTGTAGAATAGACATTTCGTTTTTCCTAAATGTTAATTAACATTTAAATGGTCATGAATAACTATATGTTTATAACTGTTCGTTTTGCTTTAAAATAAATAAATACATATGTATGAGTACAAAAACAGATTCTTTTATTATTGTTTTTAAAAACAGAGTTCCATTTAATTTATACATCAAATTAACTTTTTAAATTCGTCAAAGACATTTTCTTTGTGTATTTTTATATCAATAGAAATATGTATAAGGAATTCTGTAATATCCTGTAATGATGATATTCAAAGTGAAGTAAAAATACTAAACTTACAGATATAAAGCTTTGGTATTTTAAATGGAAGAAGGTGTGAATCATTGATAGCGCATGTTGATGAAGTAGGGAAAGAGTGATTAAATGACTTCTAAATAATCTAGAATTTTAAACTTACAACTTAAAAACTGAGAAATGATGCAAAATAATCCAATTAATTATGGTATGACTTTATATTGTATTAAAAAAATATTGTATTACAAAACTGAAATGAAAATATCTTTATTTGTAACTTTCTCAAAATGTATTTTTAATGAGTCCGGTACACTTTTCTCAAAATCTACTTTATCTATACTGCTGATATTTTGCATATTATAAGATCCTGAAATTTTCAATAAAGTGGATGGATTTTTTTTCAAATAAACATGCACAAATTTTAGATATAGCAAATTTTCAGCATAAAATTTAAAGGAAATTTAAATCACTATATTAAAAAACTTTTAAAATTTTTATAAATTTATTTTTTTTAATTCATTTTATGGATGGTTATGTTTGTAAAAGCTCTGTAAAATTTTACTGCTATATATTCAGTTGATTTTATGCAAAGTGTATCTATAGGTAAGAAGATGTCTCGAAAATAAAATAATATTGATTATTCAGTGCTCATACAGATTTATTTGTAATTTAAATGGAATTTTTTTTATTAACAGTTATATATATATACGGATAACTCAAATTCAAAATTTTACTTCCGTTTCTTTTAATTTAAGTAACTGAGAGCCATTTAAATTTGGCGTAAAAAAAGTCCAGTTTTTCTTGTCACAGACGTCCCAGTTAAATAAATCTCTTATCTGCCTGTTAAAATTTACGCGATTCACTCCCCAATGCTCCCCGTGAGAATATTTTTTAACCCTGAGGACTTCACATATTTACTTAGTGCGATTCATCAAGTAAAACCGGTCAAACCTGACTAGTGCTGTTAAATAAATCGCTTATTGCTGACGATCTGAAGGATTTGTCTTAATAATTTAGGACAGCGATTAATTTGATCAGTTCCTCGGCTTATGGCAGTTCTGGGTTGTAAATTGATACAATAACGAAAGTTGTTGATTTTATAATAATGTCTGATTATTCGGTGTCTCAAACTTTAACAGTGACCTCAGAGTTTCGACCGTACGACCCATTTATTTCCACCCCTCGGTTAGAAGTTGCCTCGCGACGACAGGAAAATGTTATACAGAGGAATTCGCCAATTGAGGACTACATTGCCTACTGTGAGATAGGCACAAGACAAATTTTCGATATATCAAGGGTCAACTCACGGATAGATCTTGAGACTGATTTGAAGCAATTTGGTATACATTTGTTTTGGGAACAGCGACGGATTTTAACTAACAAGGATTCCCATAAGAATGGAGTCCATATTCAATCACAAGCAGGGCACTTTAAGAGGGAGGAACTTAAGGTATCGGACGATTTGCGACAACTTTTTTTTCAAAAAAAAAAAAACATTTGGAGATTTTTTTGTGTTATTTAGATTTGTTTCGTACATTTTAAGAAAAATATGCTAAAATTAAAAAGATAAAAAGGAATTATTATTACTAAAATGTCTGTGTGTGGGGGGGGGGGGGGTATTGGTAAAAATTTTCAAAAAACAACATAAACGGGTCCCCCTTTGTAATAAAAATTTATGAACAAATTTTCAATTTTTCTACTCTGATGTGTTGCTGTGTTATTCATTTTTGAAATGACCTTCAGGATAAGAGAAGTTTATTTTTTACAAAAACTAGAGCAATTCATCTTAGTTATATGAAATTGCTTTAACAACAGTGATTATATTAACATAAGTGACTGCATATTTTGTAATAAAACAATGATTGGTAAATCTGAAGGTTGAAACACTATTATACAGAACGTAGGAGAGAGGGGTGCCAACTCAGGTGTCGTCCTCGTCATATGACCATGGTTCTAAATTATGAATAGTGCGACGTTAACATTCAACACTAAATTTTAAGTTCAGTAGTGAGTGAGGGAATATTAAGGTCTCACTATTCAGGTACAGGAGGGTTTTCGGCGACAGACCTAGTAATTTGAGTCATGGTCAAGTGACGAGGACGACACCTGAGATGGCAGTACCCCTAAAATTGAGAGTTGCTGGAAAGATGTGTTGATTATTAACTGAAAATATTTTCGAGATTGTCGGAAGAAATGTCGAACCACGATTACCATGAACCATTTTAAACCAGTTATCACTATTAATAATTGAAATGTATTGAATTCTTATAACTTGAATGGAACTTATAGAATACCTTTCGAGACAGACCGAACCACCATTCAAATAACACTTATATATATAAATTTTTTAAAAAGCATTATTTGGGGGGGTATAATAATATTTATTTAAATTCGTTGAATTTAACATTCAACATTTCAAGTTTAATATATAACATGTATACTGTGGATACAGATTAAATTCTAATTCTATTTAAATGCGAAAAAGAAATAGAACAAAAAACACGTGAAAAAGTTTTTAGAATAAGCAATATTTAAATTAAGCATAAAAATTAAATTAAAAATTAAAAAAAGTATTTCACTTTATACCGCATAATCAAAACAAATAAATATCTTATCAGATACTTTACATGAACAAACACGTTTGGAGAGGGGGGGGAGGTGCCAGATAAGGTGCTGTCCTCGTCACTTGACCATAGTTCAAAATTTCGAAAAGTGCGACGGTAATATTCAATACTGAATTTATATCTCCTTCGAAACAATAGCTAAGGTTTCTAAAAAATTTTGAAG
>BMAO01033757.1:0-18381 GCA_019973975.1 Trichonephila clavata | reverse complement strand
GAAAGATCAGCACGCACAATTACAATTAACACGTACACGTATTTATAATTTCTAAGTCACTAACCTGATTCCTATATTTCGGCAGGTCCGTCTTGTGGAATACTTTGGTTCAGGTTGGATCAGATAAAGGCTAAGATTCACTCTCGACTCTATAAATTCAATCTTCAGCTTTGCTCGTCGTGTTACTTCACACTAAATTTGTCAACAACTGCGAGTTGATTTACCGATGCTTCAATTCACTTTACTTTAAAAATCTAACTTTTCACTTTCATCTTCCTTAACTCTCGAAACCCGAACTTATATAATATCTTTCATTTGCATAAATCACGCTTTGGCTCCCGGTGGAGATTGGTTAAAATAAATAAAACTTGAAAGAATAATTGAGAGGATTAGTGAAGACCGTACAGATCCGTCACACACTTACCTTTCCTTATAACTACATAGATCAATTGTACAGAAATAATACAGAATTTCTTAACATTTAAATAAATTAATTTTATTATACCTTTTCAAGTCTTTAATCTCATAGTTGCAACTAAACTATAAATAATTAAATGATACACATATTGGATTGCTGGTTAAACAATGAAAATCTGAAGGTCTAGTGCAATTTTTAAGTTTAAAATAGAACTAAAAACAGAGCATCATGAGAATGGGAATTTCAGATTGAGAATATTCAATTTACCATAAATGTTAAATGAACTGATAATTTTTCTTGCTGATTGTGTAAACAGTTTATTTAATAGTTATATGAATATCACAAATAGATGATTTTTCTAATGAAACATATATATTGTTACGCAGATCGGGGTTCGAGGATTTTATGCAAAATCAGTCGTATATAACAAGGCAATTCTTTAAGAGCGATGAGTATTTATTGTCGAAAATCAATCCTTAAAATACAGGATTCAGCAGCAAAATTCACAGAATAAATAACAGAAGGATTTCACACCTTCAACAGCACTCATACACAATAAGCAGTCTCTAAAATACACGTATGTAAATGACTATTCACAAGCACAGCCGAGCTGATCGCTAGTCTAAAAAGGGTCAGTCTACTAATCGCTAATCAAAACAATGCTCACTACTCGCTTTTTGAAATCAGATGACTGTTGCGCCGAGTATCACTCTATTTATGGCCGGGGCCGAAATTTCTGGAAAGATGCGCTCGCGTCATAAGATTGTGAAATTAGTGGATTTCTCCACAAATTTCTAGAAGAATCCTGAAGGTACCGAACTCGCCAACTTGGTTGCCAAAAAGGATGCCAACTTGTCTCTATCGCCAATATTTCGCCAAGTTCCCATTGAATCGCCATTTTCACATAAGGTACGACGTTGCTTGTGAATATTACAATTTTAACATGAAATAAATATAGCATAGAGTAATATAAAGACATTGCACATCCAAATACAAATTATTTACATTATTTTATACAAAATTCGTAACACTGACCCCTGCTCAAAGACTGTACGTCCCGGGCAGTACAATCCCTGAGTAAGAGGCAACTATTTACAGATATAATGTCCTCATATAATAATCGAATATAAAGTAATGAATACTCAACTCCTCATACAAAGCAAATAAATTCAAAATACAAACATAAATTACAGCAGTAAAATAAAACTAAAAAAATTTGAAAAGAGTTAAATAAATCACATTATTTACAAAATAATTAGTGACCATGGTCTGAACTTAGGGACCTTATTCTCCTTGGCCAAGATAAGGGGCTAGTCTATTATAATGTATTACCTTTGGTTTTGTGTGTGGTGATTTCTGTATCCAAACCACAACATCATTCAGTCTTTTTAGGACTGTGTAAGGACCTTCCCAGTTGGTCTGCAGCTTCGGAGAGAGTCCTTTGCGACGTTTTGGATTCCATAACCACACTTTGTCACCTTCGTGAAAGTCGTGTCCAGTTGCTCTTGCGTCGTATCGGGTCTTCATCTTCTCTGAAGCCATGCCGATTCTTTCCCTAGCCAAATGATGCATTTCCTCCATCCGTGCCTGGAGTTTCTCGACATACTCCTTAGGCACCAAAGGAGCATCTGGTGGCCGGCTGAACAAAAGATCTGCATGCAAACAAAGATCACGTCCGGAGAGCATCTGGGATGGGAATAACCGTGGTCTCGTGAACGGCACTCCTGTAGGCAAGCAGGAAAAGAGGCAGTTTCTTGTCTCAGTCCTGTTGATTACTGGATACTAGGAGAGAGAGGCTGTTCAGGATGGTCCGATTGAACTCTACCATGCCGTCAGACTGAGGATGCAAAGCTGTTTTCCGGGTTTTTTCTATGCCAAGTATCTCACACAGTCTCTTGCAAACTGCAGAATCTAAGTTTCTTCCCTGATCGGCGTGCAGTTGTAGAGGAACTCCGTATCTTGAGATCCAGTGTTGAACTAGAACCTCTGCAACAGTCGGGGCCTCTTGATCGGATATAGGATAGGCTTCAGGCCACTTAGTGAAGTAATCCATGACAACCAGGATGTTGTTGCCGTCTGATGATCTCTGAAGTGGGCCTAAGATGTTGAAAGCTATTTGTTCGAAAGGCACTCCCACATTATACAGCTGGAGTCGTGTCCTCTGGTGCGTTTTCTCGGACCTTTATGTGCAGCACAGGGATCACATGTGCGACACCACTTCTCAATGTCACTCCGAACATTGTTCCAGTAGAAGCGCTCTTGGACTTTTTGTAAGGTCTTCATAACACCAAAATGACCTCAAAATATTAATTTTTGCAAAGTTGAGACTTGACATGGCTGATGACGTCATATCTCCATTTAGCTGAAAAATCGCATACAAATTGAATTTTTAAAAAATCGAAAGCGAATTTCGAAAAAAACTCTTTGAGGTTAATAGCATAATGACCTATAGCTTCTACATGCCAAGTTTCATACTTCTGGGTTGTTTAATTTGGCCGGAACAGCTGAAACACACAAACTCTTTCTTTTATTAGTATAGATTGTGAAAAAATATGTTATTTCACAAGAAAAATGATCTGTTTATGCAAATTTATGGCAAAATAAATATCCTTAGATTTATATAAAACTCCTATACCAAATGGTTCAATTTTATTGTGATCTATTCCTATCTGAACATTGCCACTTGTGCTTTACTCAGACATTTGTGATCTTGTATTTCTGATGGGATACAAAAATCTATGTGAATGATGAGATGTACTATATGTTGAGTGGTGTGATTTGATTGTAATAGTAAAAAACAAATGATTAAGGTGAAATATTAATCATTCTTTTGCCCCATGCTCAATTCTTAAAGTCACATTGATGTTTGCTTTATGGCATGTGCAAGCCAGAGGTTGGACATGCCTGGTTTAGACAATAAGTTAATTTAATTAAAAAAGAATATTGAGTAATTATTTTGTGTGTAAAAATTTGGAATATAAATACAATTTGTATTGAATTTCTTAATCCTGTTTAAAATATGAAACTTTTTTACAAATTCTTTTGCAGTGCAATATGGATTATTTCAAAGGATCATTTGATTTAGGTGTATCTCTGCATGCTTGTGGTTTTGCTACTGATCAGGTTATTCAACATTGTATTTCACGAGGAGCCTCATTTGTATGTTGTCCTTGTTGTTATGGTGTAATACGCAATACCCAGTCATTAAATTATCCACTGAGTAAAAAATTTTGCAGCACGTCATTATCTTATCAAGTATGTTATTTATTATTTCATACAATTTCTCTTTTTCATATATTTAATGAAAATACAGTATTTCAGTTTACAATGCTGATTTCACTGAAGTTATTAGGTAATAGCTTGAAATCTGAGTAAATTTTGAAATATAAAGATAACCTATGGTAAAATAAACATTTTGTTCTACATATTTTGGAATATTACATATTAGTTGTGAACAAATAGCTTTGAAAAAATAATATAAATGTATTTCTTTGCTCAATAGTAGTAAAATCTTTGATTTATTTTCACCTTTATCAAGGATTACCAGAACAAAATGTTTTACTGGGTTACCTTTTATTTAATTTGTAAGCTAGGAATAGTGTTTTTGATATCAGAGGAAGAAACTAGTACAGCAACAAAGTCTTGATTTTCTGAGCATATTTAAACAAGCACACGGGCCTCTTTTCTTTGATAGAGGTTGTGTGACTTTAAAAAGTATAGTAATGAGATATTTGAGCCTTTTTTTATACTTATTTTTTCAGTTGTGTACTTGGTCCTGGTTTCATTTCTTTAGATGAATAGGTTCATCCACTTAGACCTCAACTGATTGATAAATTCTGGAAAGTGAGGATATTCGCTAAGTAGATTGGCCATCCTAATCTTCAATCCAGTGAATAGCTTTGAGATATTCTCAAAGATATTCAATTTACAGTTCGTGTCTTCACTTTCAGATCTATGTAGACTAGAAAACAGCACTGCTGATTGTCACAGAAACCTGTTTCATTTTGATCTTATATCTACATAGTGAAATCTCTGCAACTGTAAGAGGGGACTCCTTATATTATCCAATTTTTGTTCCACACAGTAAACTTTCATGCCAAAGTTTCAACCAATTTTTTGCTGAGGAATGCTGCTTTGGTGCTGTTGTTTACTCATGTTGCACCAAGATCACTATCTGTCTCTGAGCCATGCTTTCACTTAGCATTGTATTAATGGGAATCGCTTTGCTTTATATCAGTTAGCTGTCTCTGATGTCATTGGTTCAGCTTTGAGTAAAAGAGCTGGAATATTCATTTTCTTTCTCTATTGACTTAACTTCATTGCCATACAGTAAAATTAAGAATTCAATTTTAATGTATTTTAAAATTCTTCATGTTTTCACTTGTTGTGTTTATACATGGCATAGAACTACGCATAACTATGACTTTCAGAAAGTAATGAGAGCTCTTTATTTATTTTTTAAGAAAAAATTGAGACTTCATTGATGTTGGCATTGTTTATATTAAATGTTTTGCTTTTTTACTTTTAAAAAGTCTTATTTGAATTCTGTTCTTTTTGCTTGTGTTTTCTTTAATGTTTTGTAGAACAAAAAATTTACTAGGCTTTTGAGCTAATACTTATTGCGTGAACAAGCATTAATATTTTCATTAGTATAATTTTGTGAATCAAGAAAATTGAACTAAACAAATTGCTACTACTTAATCAATGCCTACAATAATTTAATTTTCACAAATTTTTACTGGCTTTGATTTTATTTCTTTATGGTAATTCTATGTAAGTTTTTTCTGTTGTCAGAAAAAGTATAATATGTTTATTGCATATTATAGCCTTTATTTTATTTTTATTTGCAGAAATATAATTTGCTGACTCATTGTGCTGACAGAACAGAAGTGAACACCCCTACTGCTGAACAAGGTATAGGTTTCATTTAAATTTTTTCAATTTATATTATTATTGTATAAAAGGAGAAAAAAGAAGTACTCTCTTTGATATTAACATACCACAATATTTTTTTTTCTCAAATGATTAATGTAGCCATCAAAAAGGTTTTTCTTTCTTGTAAGATTATTTAATTAGGACTTTAATGTACAGTCGGACCTTAATTTAACAACGTCTAATTAACAAATTTTGCGATTTAATTAATTTTTTCTCTTTTTCTGATTAAAATGGAGGCAAACTCCCAATTTAACAAACAATAAACCTGAATTAACAAATTATTCAGCAGCTGGAAATTTTTTTATTAGTTTATATTAGAAAAAAATTTGATTCTTTTTTCAAATTGTCCTTTTGTCCAGAATAGAAAAAGGATTTTTCTTGTAAGTAGTGATTTTTTATGGGAAAGGGTGCAGAGGATCCATGAGGGCAGCCTATCATGTGAGTTTTGAATATGACAAGAAACTCCCTTCTTATCTCATCCAACTCCACTATGCACAGGATATTTAAAGATTTTATTCATTATGTTGCCTTGATGATGGACTGCCTATCTGTGCATCTGAAGTTCAGGAAATTGTTGATTTGTTGGAGCCAATGAATAGCGATTCTGATGCAGAAATTAATAATGAAACTCTTAGTAAAACTGTTACATTTTACTAAGCTTTGCATTGTTTAGAAACTTTGAAAACATTACTTCATGCAACAGGATTTAATGACACAGTATTTCTTCTCTGCATAAAGTCGGCAACAGAAGTGCTAGTCAACGGTTTTTTCATGTTAGAAATCAAAAACAATTCATTATTGATATAATTTTAATTTGTTGTAATCTCATAAATTAGAATAAATGTTAATAAACTTAAGTACAACATGTTTTTTTGAAAGAATGGAAAACTCTTATGTAAATTTTCATATTAATTTGTTATTTCCATTCATCAGACTCAATAGCAGATATCGATTCTTTACCTTTCCACAAGTCAAGAAACTTGCCAAACTTCCTTCTGTTCATTAATATTTGTTCCTTTACTAAAGTTATTTATACCCTTTACAAATCATAATTAGTTCATTTATTCTTTCCAATCTGCAGCTGAATGGTCATGACTACAATTTGTGACAAATGTTGTCTCTTCAAAGATCTGGTGCTACAAAAAAGGATTCATCTCTTAGAGAGGTTAATGCATGTTAAATCTGTTGTGGCTTAAAGTCCTCATGTTGACATGATGTAGAAGTTTTCTTAAAAAATTTATCCAAAATATGAAATTATTTGTATAAGCCAAATTGGAAAAGGGGTCAGTAATTTTTAAGCATGTCAACGAAGGCAAAATGCTGCTAAACAGTTAAAATGGATGATATATTTTCCAATCCAATTGCAGTGAAGGAAAACTTCAATGACAGTATTTTATAATTTTTAGCAACTGGTTCGAAGCTAATGCACTTTTTCATTTGTTTGTTATCTTGTTTATTAACTGTGCTTATGTTAATTTCTGTGCCATTTTTTAATTTTTTGTTTTAAAAATTAATGGAAGAGAAATTTGTATACAGCTATCAACTACAAGTGATTTCATTTTCTGAAAATTCAAGCAGTTTGGCCTTTCTTTGTGAATGATAAACAAATTCAAGAGAGAAAAAATGCCTTGAATTAGGGAACATTCCAAAATCAAAAAAGATGTGGTCATCACACAGTCTACATTTCATACTCTGGTGGAAAAACTTCTGCCTGTTGATAATAAACGTTCTGACACTGACTTTGAAGAATGTGTCACTTATTTTCTTTTTCTTTTTGAATGAAGATTGTATTCAAAACATTAAAAAAAATATTAGAATTGCCGGCACATGGTTAGCAGGAAGCATAAAAAAAAAATATCTCTAAGATGTTTTCTCACAAGATAGCAGATCTGTATATAACCTGACCTCCATACTTTAGCTTTAAAACATTTCAAAAATTCTTGGTTTGTGCATGGAGATATTCTGTATTTATGTGATTATAATATTTTTTCAATGCAATCTGTTTATTTTCTGAATAATACTTCTGTAAACACAGCTCCCTGGCTTTTTTGATATATTAAAATAACAGTGATGATTAATTTTAGTATTAAAAAAATATCTCAAAATGCACTTAATCCCGAATAGAAATTTACTTTTACTGAAATTATTTTTTATGCAATCAAATATGAAATTATCAAATTATCAGAATTACATATAATTGTTGTTAATATTCAATTCTTTTTAATACGTGCTATTTTTATGTATTTAATATTAGAACCATATTTTATTGTTATTTTTTTTATTATTACTCCATATTATATTATTACTCCAGTGTTCTCATTTGAAGAATAGAATAAATTAAAAAACATTAATGTAAAGCATGCTTTCAAAAAAGTTGCAAAGTATTCAATGAAATGTTTTGGAAGATTTTTATAGACTTCATTATCTTATAAATAGTTTGTAAAGATTATTTTTATTTTATTTTCATTTAGGTGAGGTATGTATGGGCTTGATTGACACAGATCGAGTATTTCTAGCACAAGAATATGGCTATGAAGTTACACTTACTACTTTACAACCCAAGTCATGTTCAACAAAGCACAATCTCATAATTGGAAAGTCACCTAAACTGCTGAAACATGTTGATTAATAAATATAATCTTTTTTTATATATGTTGAATTAATGTCAGTGAAATCTCAATGCTAACTCCTTTGTTTTTGTATTAATGAATGAAAAGCATGGTTTTGGTTTCCTATTTACTTCACTTATATACCATAATCATATATTATTTACTATTTATTTTTTATTTTTCAAATGGAGTTGTAGATTGGTATTTTTACCATTGCAGACCTAGTACATCCCAGGAGCTGGTATCACTTTAGTGCAGCACCATATAAGTATATACCAGCTGCCACAATATAATTTTGTTTTCCAGTATCTTCCCCAGAGGAAAGTACCTAAGCTCTAATTTTTTTTTTTTTTTTTTGCCGCCAAGAACGCCCAAGCCAAACAGGCACTCTAGGGATCTTAAAAATGCTTCATAATCATACAATGTAGGAGTTTTTTTTGCATCATAAAAATCCACTAACAAAGGTGAATGTCAAACCTGCAGACTTTGTGTACATGGCCATCACCTAACCTGGTACACATTCCATCTGGTGCTTATTATTTAATATTTAGTTATTAATTTATTTTTATCTCATCAAATTTCATGTTTTATTTATTGCATATTATAAAAAAAATTATGTTCTGCTTTGTATCAGATTTTTTTTTTTCATTTTTCCAGTCTTAATATGAAATTAGAAAGAAAAAATTTTTGACAAAGCATTATAAAAAATAACAATTTTATTTCATCTTTATTATTTTTCATCATGGCATTAGAATTTCAATTATAAATTTTTAATTTAATTTGAACTATGAGCTTAATTTTAAGCCCTTTTTTTTTAATTCTCTTTCAACTATCAACATTCTTATTTACAGTTGTAATTATTAACACTGTTCTTATCTCAATAAAATATGATGGAAAATCATTTTATTGTATTTTCTTGATTTGAATTAATTTTAATAACATATTTTCACTGTTGAGTACTTAAAAATTACCTTACACCATGTACTTCAAATATTCATAAGAATAAAAGAAAAATAATGCATATGTTTTGAAAATTATGCTGCCCAAAATTTAACAAATGCTGCTTAAACGTATTTAAAAGAACTATAAGTTCTTAGTCCTTGTATATGAAGCTGGCTTTATGAAGAATTGAACAATCACGACTAAAGATTTACAAAAGACTGCTACATGAAATAATGGAATCGACTTTTCTTGAATCTAACTGGGTATTAAAATCTTCTTTAGTATGCTGTAAAAATTAAACTCTGAAATACTGATTTTACTTACTGTGTCCCATATTGATGTAGTCTAGAAGCTTGGAAAGTGGGATTCCAGCTCAGATGCAATTGTTGTTTGAGATTTAAAATTATGAGTTCCATTGCCAGTGGCATTTGCGTTGCCTTAAAGTGTGGCATTAATAAATAATCAGTATTCACTTATTACGAGGATGGTCCCATAAGTACCCACCATGATCGAGAGAGGGGGGTAATTGTTTGAAAAATATCACTGTGTATTTGGAAGTATGCAATCTATACAGCATATGTTTCAGGTTTGAAAACTCCACATTGTTTAGTATTTGTTTTGCAGTCGTCAATAGTGAACATTTTCAGTGAATTTGTGAGAATGGAGAAAGTTGGTCATCGTTATGTAATACAATACTTTTATTTGAAAGGCTTCATCCCAACCAATATAAAAACTGAACTAGATTCTACTCCGGGTGAATCTACTTCCATGTTTACAACAGTAAAATATTGAGTAGCAGAGTTTAAACAAGACTGTACAAGCTGCCAAGACGAGCATTGCAATGGTCGACCAAATGAGGTGATGACTCCAGAAATGGTGAAGAAAATCCACAAAGCGGTACTAGATGATCATCGACTGAAAGTGCACGAGCTAGCAGACATAGTAGGCTTTCAAAAAATGCGGTACATCGCATATCTGAAAGTTTAAACATGAGAAAGTTGAGTGCAAGGTGGCTGTCGCGTTTGCTCTCACTGGAGCAAAAACAGTGTCGTGAAGATGTTTCAGTTGAGTGTTTAGCGAAATTTCACACCAACAAAGCAGAATTTTTGTGCCGTTTCATAACCATGGATGTAACATGGGTTCATCACTTGACACCCGAGACAAAAGAACAATTAAAACAATGGACTGAAAAGTCGAAACCGGCTTCAAAAGAGGCCAAGACCGTTCCATCTGCAAGCTAGGTCATGGCGTCAGTTTTTTGGGAGTGGCGTGGGATAATTTTAATTGACTATCTTGAAAAAGGAAAATCTATTAACGGCGAGTGTTGCGCGAACTTATTGCAACGTTTGAGCGAAGAAATCAAGCAAAAACGGCCACATTTGGCTACGAAGAAAGTGTTGCTTCATCAAGACAATGCAACTGCTCACAAATCCATTATTACAATGGCCAAAATTAGTGAATTAAAGTTTAAATTGTTACCTCATGCACCTTATTCACCAGATTTAGTCCCCTCGAATTATTTTCTTTTCCCAAACTTGAAGAAATGGTTCAGTGGTCAAAGATTTTCCAACGATGAAGAAATGACATCGTCATTTAATGGCTATTTTGAGGAGCAAGACAATTCTTATAAAAAGGGTATCAAGCTTATTAAACATCGCTGAGAAAAGTGTATTCAGCTGAAAGGAGATAATGTTAAAAAAAATTTTTTTCCCCCCAAAACTTTTGTGTTTTCTTTGTTTGGTTGGGTACTTCTGGAGCCACCCTTGTATGACTCGGAACTATAAGTTCTGTTGCAAAAAGTAAATTGCATAATTGTCATGTAGCATTAATTTTTGTAGGTAAAATTTTGACATGGAATTCAAGAAGAGGAAGAAAATATTTCAAAATTCATTAAATGCCTTTAATTTATGAGGAACTAGTTGAAAAAGAATATTTGTTTTACTACAAATGCAATCTTGTTCCTCTCATTTTTAATATTTAAAAAGAAAATTATGCCAATACTTCTCAAAATGAACATTAGAAATGTATAATTGTTTGTCTTAAATTAGAATAGATTTATCTGATTGGATTGTAATATTTATTTCAAAATAATTTAATGTTTTGGCAGTTTTAAATTATTTGTGATGCTTCATTAAACTATTATAGAAGCATGATGAGAGTCGGTACTTTTGTATTGGTCATGGTCGATTGGTCTACAAACTGTTATCTCTGTTTGCACAGTTTGTTATAGAGTTAAAAAATTTTGCAAAAAAAAAAACGATTTTAATAATTTATCTTTTTAAAAATGTTTTTTTAAGAAGAATGACTATTGATTACTTTTCTTTAGACTGTTTTAGCATTTATTTTGCTAATTATATATATTCTTTCACACTGTCTCAATGAGATAAGAAAAATCAATAGTAATTTAAGGTAAACAGTCATGTTGGTTTTAAAAAATAAGGGGAATTTCTTTTAAATATAATATGAAACCAGCTTTGCACATATTGATATACAAAGCATAATTTCTCCACTGCTTTTCTTATATGAATTTAATTTCTTTCAATAATAATTAAAATTTTGAATCTAATGATGTAATGCGTTAGAATACGTATAAATTTGCTACATATTTTATATCTAATTTTTTTACAGCACACGAATTTTTTTTTATCATAAAAAAATTTGAGAGGAGGATTTAAAGTAAAAAAAATCAAATGTTTTTCTTCTTCTGCTGTTATGATTCTATAGTGCGATTTTAAGTAACATCAACTCGTTTATATCTCAAATTAGTTTTTTTTATTGTTATTATTTTATTTTTTTAATATATATAGAAGCAATTGGAATCAAATTTCACAATACTCATGCATCCGCGTTTGAAAAAAAAGGTGAAGTATTTCTAAAATAAAAGTCAATTTATATCTGGAAAAAATAACTAAACTATTGCTTGGATTTTCCTTAAAAGAATATAACATGTAAATTTTTTTTCATCATTAAATTTAATTTAGTCTATCTCTTAAATAAATCTGTTAGCATATATATATATAATACTATGTATAATATCACTGAGAGATTTTTAAAGTACTTTAGAAAAATATAACAAAATTTTAAAAAAAATTATAGTTTTAAAAAAACTATAATTTATTTTTCATTTTTTAGCTCGATCTACAAAAAAGTGTGTTTTTTTAGATTTTTAAACTATCATTTATTCATTGTTGAATTTATCCTTGAGTTTGATATTTGGAGCTGGAATTAGTCTTGTTCTTCAATGGATATTAATTAACGAGTCTGAAGGCATTTATATCAAAGATTCCGTCTCTGTACCATGTTTTTATAATGGACTTAAAGAAGTAAAAAAAATCCTCCTTTTCATTTTTTCCCCTTCTTTTTTCACATTGTCATGTATTGTCATCCACTTTTAAGCTATGGTCCAAATTTCAAGTCTAGTTTATCGGAAAGTCAGTTTAAAATCAATTACGAAATTCCTTCCGGACAGACATACAAGTAAGCGAGTTAGTAAAAACTTCGTAACATTAAGTGTCAATCGTATTATCACTTCCACTTCCTTTATAAAAAAAATATTTAGCAGTTAAAACATAAAGTTTTTTCACATGCACCAGTCTTTTTTTTTTAAATTTCTATTTTCAGAAATTTTTTTATATTATGGTAAAAATTGCGCCTTTCTCACATAAAGATGATGTTTATTTCTGCTAACCACAAGAGTGTGTATTCTATTTTAGGGTTACACCTTAATCTTTTAGTGGCTGTAATTGTCGCCAAATCTGAAAATGGTATATGCAACAAGTTGCCAAATCTGGAAGTGGTATATGGAATTGTCGCATGTTAGTCGTTATTCCTGACGATCCTGAAAAGGACAATGGAACAAAATTATGAAATTATTGTATTGTCATCGGTCCTTGACGAGTGTTGCAAAATTTCGAATTAATCTGACCTTTTAAAGTGGGTAAAAATCGAGTTCCCATATTCCGTTACATGCAAGTGAAACTTAGAAAAGCGTGTTAAAAAAGAAATCCCTATATTGGATATATCTTCATTTAAGAACATCACCCAAAAATCAAATGGCGTAAGCATAAATTACGAGGGGTGATTGATAAGTAAGGTCTCTTATAGTATAAAATAAGTTTCCGACAAGATAAAATAATATCAGAGGCACCAGAATGAAGGAAATTTATTGCTCTTGAATGTTGTAAACTCATTTCTCAACATAGTCAACAGCTGCACATTTGTTCGATCGTTCTATCCATTTCTTCATTCCGTCCATGAAGAAAGATTCTGGTTGGCTGCGTATCCATTTGCTTACGGCTGCCTGAACTTTGCATCCTGTATTCATCATTATGACCCAGAAATTAAGAAGCAATCCATGGAATATCGTCATCCTGGTTCTCCGAGCGTCAAGAAATTTAAAACTAATGTCAGCAAAAAAGGAATGCTCACCATCTTTTGGGATGCAAGTGGTGTGCTTTACACGGAATTTCTGACTAAAGGATTGACAGTGAATTTCGACAGGTACTGTGCAACATTATGATCACTCAAGCAACGCATCCGCAGAATCAGACCGGAATGAAACTCCTTTCTTTTGCATCACAACAATGCAAGACCGCATTGCAGTACACAGACACAGGGCGTCATGGGAAAACTGAAATTCACATTCCAACCTTCTTACAGCCCAGATTTGACACCGTCGGACTTTTGGTTGTTCCCAAAACTGAAGGAGACGTTGAAAGGTCAACGGATGCCGAAGTTCAGGCAGACAACCAGAATCTTTCTTCATTTTTTCATTCTGGTACCTCTGTTATTATTTTACCTTGTCGGAAACTTATTTTATACAATTGGAGACCTTACTTATCAACCACCCCTCGTTTGAGACCCAAAATACTTCAGTCTCGCTGTAAATCATGAATATTTGGCGTTTTTAATGACAGAATTTTTCAATGGTTTTGTATCTTTTTTTCATAGTTACATGAGAGCTTACGAAAAAGTGCACGCTTTGGTATTTTAGACCCTGTGACTTTTGCGATTTTATGAAAATTACTCAAAATTAACTGAAACATTTAATAACTTCGCAATTTATATAAAAATAATCACACAAAACTTTTTGTGGCGTATGGTGAGCCTTACTATCCGTATTTTGATCTAAGATTAAAAACCTTTACTTAAAAATTGCAGATTTTAAAAAAAATTGTTTTTCGTCTAACAGTTTTTTTATTTATGCAATTTCTCGTAATTAAATTTTTTGTTTTACTGTTTAATTTACTGTGTGTTATCGATGTATGAAATTTGGATGTTTTAAACAAAGTCCTCAAGACAAAATTTAAAACTTCAAAACATTTCCGCAAATTACATATTTACTTATAAAGCGAAGAGCCTCCCTCCCCTTTTGGTCTAAAAATAAAATGAAGGGGAGAGAAGTGGGTTTTACGGAGGGAGTACCAGCAATAGGGAAGGTTGAATTAAGATATTGCTTTCAGTATTTTCTTTTTAGAAAAATTCATTATATTAGTCTACACAAATCAATTCAAATATTACTTTAGCTAAGGAACACTAACAAGAATGATAAACTGGGATGTACAAGTTGCGAAAAAAAGTTGTACATGTATTCTTGCAATGTATTTACATTATTATTAAAAAATGGAACATTTATAAATATGTAATCCTTCTGAAGCTTGCAAGCAGAGTTTTATGATACTTGAAATTTAAATTTGCCGAGTCAAATAAGGAAATAAATTGATTCCGTAGAGGTAAATTTATCTGTGAAGTTAATTATATATAAATCCATGGATACCGTAATTTAGTTTTCAGCTGTTAACATTTTTTTCCCCTTCAAATTTTATCTAAACTGTGCTGGAAAATGTAAAAGTAACTAAGGGTGTTTGTTCCTTTTTTGTGTCCTTGAATTGGACTATTGCTTTGCATTAGACAAACAAATTTCAAAGTGACTATTTTGATCATTTGTACTCGCATGCAGCGAAAAGAAGGATATGTGTGATAAAAATATCTCATGAAACAAATTATATTTTCATTTTCATATCTGGATGCTTATTTATCCTCATTTTATTTATTTCAATATTAAATCCACCGTTTCATTGATTTCCTTGGCGTACACATATTCCTTTCATAGGAGCAGTTGTATTTCTAAAAAAACGTGAACGAAAGTGCCGAGGCGTAATCTTTACGCTAAAAATTAAAAATCTGTAGGTCTATGGAAAGGGTTTAGTTCCCAAAACACCCTTGAGTCTGCCACTGTCAATTTCCTAATGGCTATCGTTGGTTATCTCAGGAACAGGATGTTTTAATCTCTCTGTATCTCTTTCTCATAGTCGTAATTAGTCGAGCTTACGACCTGAAATAATGCACGCTTTGCTGTCCCGGTAATATAAAACATTAAATTTCCTCAATATATTTCTTAAATTTACTTATACTATTTTATTTTAATTATTTCAAGTTTGACTTAAATAGTTAATTTGATTTAAAACTGTGCAATTTATGAAAATAATTGTACAGACCTTCCCTTGGTGTTGTGCTAGATTAGAACCCGTGATCTATGGATTCGTAAGCACGTAACACACCACTAGACAAAAGTGATCACTCCTATCCGGAGGCTATTATTGGCTTAGATACCGTCACAGCACCCCCTTTTATGTAGCATCCTGACAACGCAGACCCACAAGATTTTGAACACCTCTTCCCGACTCCCAAAATATGGCTGAGTGATATAAATGAAATCATTGTATTTAGAGACGTCTTAAGGCACGGGACAACTGGGCCCAGGGCCTCGTTCTGCTCTAATAAGATCATGATCCAGATAATTTTAATGGTAAAATATTATTCCCAAACGTATTCTCCAAAAAATAGGAATTACAAACTGCATGTCAACTAGCAAATATGGTAAGACTGTATTATCATGTGATGGCTGTTGCCCATGTCTAGACCTTGGACTTAACAATCATTCAACTCATTTAATCGAAATGCGGCCATCGATCGAGCCGGTTTGTGCCTAGGATTTTGAGATTTGTGAGTCGTGCACATTTATTTGTTTCAAAGTACCGTTTGAATGAGTATTTGACAATATACTGTCTACTTTTTTCTAAGATACTACATAGGGTCCCAGGAGCTCAAGAGATCTTAAGCTCTCTCTGGGTCCAGGGCCTCATAGAGAGTTATTATTGTATTGGCGTTTTATTAATTCAGTTTTTAATCTTTGTACATCTGTTTCTACTATTTTTTTAAAATTTTACAATGCAGTAACAAACAATAAAATAAACTGATCGAAATGCATATTTTAGAAGAATTTTTTCGTTGGGGGCAATTTAGAGCGATCTAGTCTGGTACGGCACACATTTCAATTTTTCCTTTCGGAGTCGGTAATAGAGAGAAATCAGAACATTTCTAGAGAGACCTTCTGGAGGGACGGAAAACACAATATAATTCAGCGGTTCTTGAGGACAATATGTCTTCCCGTGGCGACATTTCATTCAATAAATTGGGCTTTTACTACTTTAGAAATATTTTTAATATTTTCACTGATTCTCAATACACTTTGTCAAATGGAAAAAAAATTTTAAGGTATCCGACTATTTGCGACAATTTTTTTTAAAAACAAATGGAGATATGGGGATTTTTTTGTTGTTTTTTGATTTTTTAGTACACTTTAAGAAAAATATGCTAAAATTAGGAGAGAAAAGAAATTATTATTACTAGAATGGGAAAAAATTTACAAAAAAATAACATAAACGCGGCCCATTCTGTACCAAAAGTTTATGAACAAATTTTCAATTTTGATGTGTTGCTACGTTATTTATTTTTGAAAGACCTTCAGGATAAGAGATATTTTAATTTTTACAAAAACTAGAGCATTTATCTTAGTTATTATGAAATTGCTGAAAAAATCAGTGATTGTATTTACGTAAGGGACTGTAAGTTTTGTAATAAAAAAACATGATTGATAAATCCTGATGGTTAAAACACTTCTACTATTATACAGAACAGACACAAAAAAATTTAAGTTAATTATTTTCAAAACCTTTTGAGCATTTAAAAAAAAACACATTTTGAGTAAAATACGTTTTAAAGTATGACATATCTTGCTTAAAGTAATGGTATCTGCTTTTACTAAAACACTTGTAGATTTTGTTTTAGTGAACGGAAAATAATAAACTTGGTATTTTTATAAAGCTAATAAAATAGTCTATAAAGTAAAATCATAACAAAATTTGCCAATTTTAGTATAGTGTCAAATGGAAAAAACAGTTGGAAACAATGGAAAAATTATTTAAGGATAGTTTCACTTTATCAAATGGACAAAAACAATTTAGTACATACAAATTTTAAACCAGTCAAATGTATAGTTGTAGACGCAATTAAGGTAAATCTTTTCAATGTATAATTATAATGGAAAAAGAGAAAAGAAAATAATAATTTTTAGTAGATATAATTCTTTTTAATAATTCATATAGCTAGAACATATTGAAGAGCCGGAACCGTCTATGCGAAGACCCGCGGTTTGCCGACACCCTGACTTAGAACATGTATGGTTTATTCGAGGAAAATACATTTCACCAAATCTTCGCTAGAAAGACTTTTATTTCATCATTGAAAAATCGCCAGATTATTTAAAAGAGCTGATACATTTATTTTTACTATGTAAGAAACTTGCATTTACATTTCCAGTTTTTTTTTCGGAAATTTTAATATCTAATAATTAAAAGAAAAGTTGTTCCGCGTAAAAGAAAAGTAATTTCTCGCAATTGAATTTTTATTTTCAGTCGACATTCATTTGTGGGAAATGGAAGTGAGCTTTTTCTTCTCTAGAACTGCTAGGACAATTTCATTCTTCCCTTAAGCGAACGAATAACAAATTTAGTTTTAGAACCTTTCCACCCAAAGCCATTATTAAATTACTTTCGAAATGCTTCCGCCACTCGATTTATATTTCATCTTATAAGTGACCATGTCTCCTGAAAGATTTTTTGGAACGTCAGCTGCGTTGCGGAAGCCATTGTGGTGACAGGAAGTTAGATTTGTTTCGCCAGAAAAAGTACTGACCTTTAAGTTCAGTTCGAAAAATCGAATGGATTTCGGACAACTGCTTGACTACTTCCTTTTTACTTAGTTTTTAAACCCAAATTTATTTTATAATAATCACTTTTTAAATTTTTCTGTTAAATGCCTGATAATTTTTTGACATTAGTTTGATTTACAAATATTTATTTCATACATTAATTGGATGTATATTCGTATAAGGTAAATCGGGGAAGTTTTGCCACATTTAAGGATTTCTCGATTAGTACATTGAAAATTGAAATGACAAGACCATGAAAAAAAATAACACTTTATTTTTCAATATTTAATTGGTTATGTATACAAGTTAATTCTCTTCTTAGTATAAAAATAAATAAGAAATTTATTGTTAAAGAAATTCACTTAATTGTGGATGCCCCATATATGGGGGAAGATGCCACCAGTTATAGAGTAAAGATGCAACAA
>BMAO01033756.1:51858-103993 GCA_019973975.1 Trichonephila clavata | reverse complement strand
TTTTGCTTTAAATTTGTCTTTTCAAATTTTTGGTCTAGTGCAGGAGGGGTGGCCAAACTTTATGAGAAGAGTGCCATTACCTTATTAAAAAAATTACGCGTGCAACTTCCAATTTTTCTGACAAACAAAAGAATATGAAAAGGTGAAAAATTGTTACTAATTGGCAAATTGTCGAATTTTCCCACAAATAGCATTAAGGTACAATGTGTTAATCTTTTTTCTCCAAAATCGATAATACGAAAGAAGATATACGATCAATTAAGGTAGGAAAAGTACAATCTTTTCCTTGTAATCTTAAAATTAAATTATTTAAATGTCCCATGGTATCGTCAAGAAGAGCTAAATCCCAAAGTCAGTCTTCATTATTGAGTAGCAAACACTCACTGGTTAGTTCATTGTTTTTTTTCCTGATATTTTAAGACACGCTCCCTCAAATTCCAAAATTTCACGAGTGCTCCTCTATGGAAAATCAACTGACACAACAAAAAAGGAGTATTTCCTACTGTTGTTCAATTAAGCGTATTTAAAACAAATTTTGATGTCTTTTTTTTGTCTGGGATAACCCCATTTCAATAAAACCGTAAACAAATTGGTATTTATTATTATCCTTTCATTTTTATGAAATTTTTCAATAGGTCTTCGCGTGCCACTGATACAATTCAGCCATGCTACAATGTGAAACGCGCGCCACGGTTTGGCTACCCCTGGTCTAGTGGAAACATATTAATTCTGTATTCTTGAGTTAAAATGAAATGAAAACTTTCTAAGTTACATTTTCTTATAAAATAAATTTTTGAAGACGAAATCGACGTTTCTAGTTTCCTTTCATCCTTTGGTGGTGGTCGCGTGTTCATGAAAAATCAAAGAAAACCATGAAATGACAGCACTCAGACTGCGATCTCCACGATGTTCGAATAGTCACTCATGATCGAAAGCAGGACCAAGAGATCCAAGAAGAGCCAGAGCGTAAAATTGCGGGACAATCAAAAACATAAAAAGTTAGTGGAGTGTCAGGGCAATTTGTGGTATCGTTCGGTTACCTCTTACATCCGAACCCTCTTGTCTACCCGTAAACCCAGCTAGATGTGTAGGAGGAACTAAATAATCTACTGATATTATTTCCAATCTAATTTGATTTATTAATTCTTATTCACAATTATTAAACAGACACAACACAATTCTAATTAAGGTATATTAATTATGGTAGAGTGCCGAGGTGAGATTTGATAACTTGGGGATACAACTACAGACCCTCAACTGAATCTAAAATAGCTTAAATACGCTCAATTACAACTACGTAGTACACTAATAATTAGATTCTACTTAATTAAGAATACAGTACCTGAACCTTTAATATATCGGATCCTACATGGGAAACTTTAGGCACTTTCTTCGGCTTGATCAAATGACGATGGCTCCACGTTCTGTAATCTTTAATTAATCCTCAAACTTATGGTACTCTATTTTTCACACCTCCAACGTATCCACGTCAGCGTGTCAACAACAACGTGTCAACAAATCACTTCCTTTCTTACTGCCAACTCAAGAAAACCGAATTTATATAATATACCTCATTTGCATAAATCACGTTTGCTTTCTCGATGAAAGTTGGTTGAATTAAATATTTTGTTTAAAGAGATGAGGAGATATTAGTGGAACCGTGAATAGGTCCGTCACAAATTGTTGCATGGATGATAGGTTCTTGTCCCATCTTTATGAATTTTTCATGCCTCGGAAGGGCCCGATTTTTAATCAGGCGAAGATTTTCGAGAGGTCTCTTTTAGCATTGATTTCCCAGAAACGATCCCATTTCGATGGAGTTTCCTTTAAGATGGTGTCTTTGGATCATGGAGAGTTTTTTGGCCGATGGTTCTGTCGCTTAGGTATCTTCCTTCCTTAGATAACTTATCCGCTGTTTCGTTTGATCGGCGCCGACATCCATTGCAGGGGGCACAACTTGTTTAAAATTTTCAATTCCCTTAGTTGGCACAGAATATCTTCAGTTAGTGTTGATTGATAACATTAAATAATGTTGTGATAACGTTTGGTTCCCTCTTACATCCGAACCCTCTTGTCTACCTGTAAACCCGGCTAGATGTGTGGGAGAAACAGAATAATCCATAGACATGTTTTCAATCTAATTAATTTATTAATCCTTATTAACAATTATCAAGCAGATACAATACAATTCTAATTAAGGTAACTAAAATATAGTAGAGTGCGGAGATGAGATTCTATAACACGAGGATAGTATTACAGACCCTCAACTGAATCTAAGATAGCTTAAATACACTCAAATATAACTACGTCACATACTAATAAACTAGCTTCTACTTAATCAAACGCACAGTACCTGAACCTTTTTTGCATCGGATCCTACACTGGAATCTTGCAGGTGCTCTCTTCGGCTTGTTCAATGTCGTAAGCTCCACGCTCTGTAATCTTTAACTTATCCCACTCCTTTTCAATCTTCAACTAACAACTAATTCTCAAACTTCATGCTAATTCCTACTTGCACACATCTAACGTATCAACTTCAGCGTGTCAAGAACTCACTTCCTTCCTTCCTTTCTTTCTTTTTTACTTTCTTTCTTACTGTCAATTCGTGAAAACCGAATTTATATAATATACCTCATTTACATAAATCACGTTCCCTTACTCGATGAAGGTTGATTGAAATAAATATTTTCCTAAAAGATATAAGAAGGGATTAGTGGAACCGCGTATAGATCCGTCACAATGTGAGAAGTGTTCGTAAAGTATTTATTTTGAAGCAATAAAATGTTTTATTTCATATTCTGAATCAAACTGCAATATTAGTTTTTAAAATTTTACATATACTAAGTATGTGATTTACAGTGGTGTAACGGAGAAGATTTGGGCTCCTCCCGCACAGTCAAGTTTTAGGCCCCCAAGTTGAATTTTACAAAGGGTATAAGTACTTGGTGCCTGTCAGGCTTTGGTGTACGTTACGCAACTGGTGATTAAGCTTCCGCATAAAAAAAATGACACTAATATATGTATATTGCTTTTTCTGTTTCATTTTAATCCTAATGATTTGTTACTTTTACCGAAACAAAATAAATATTTTAATTTAAAATATTTTTCAAGATAGCTCAAATATTTTCGTTTTTAACCACACTTAATTTCATTTTAAGATTGATTTAAGTGCTAGGAAAAGAAAATGTAATTGATGAATTTAATTTTTTTTTGTAAAAATACAGGGACGAAAACTTTTTTTAAGCAATTTTTATTTGAAATTAATTCATTTACTTTTTAAAATTCATTTCAGAAAAGTAAATTAGATGCATAAAGTGCTTAGAGAATTAGAATTCCTTTTTTTTTTAAACAAAACTAATTTGTTTACCCAGGTAAGAATATTAATTATATTTTTACAAAGATATTAGTTTGGATAAAAATCAATGGAACAGAAAAGCAGTACTTGCAATTTTATTATTTTTTTTTCCAGTTTGACCTTATTTTTCATCTCTACTGCACAATTTCTTTTCTTTTCTTTCTTTTTTTATTAAAAAAGGAATAGAGTATCTATTTTAGGGTTTTGGTTATTCTCTTTTTAAAATAGCAAAAATAAACAATGTATGCACACGGTTATCAAATTGCATTATTTTTGACATATGAAGGGAAAAAATAGAAATTAAGTGAATTTAACTCGAAAAAGATGTAAAGATAACACATTAAAATGTTATTTTAGAGCTTGAAGACATTCCATTAAATATTCCATTAAATAATATGCAAAAAATTCCTGTTCGGTTGTCATTTCAAGTCAGCAACAATGTTACTTGAAAAACGTTAAAGTAAAAGAAATAAAAATAAAATTTGAAACAATGTAATGCGATGAACGCTTTTTGCCACATGGGTTTTTTAAACGAGGTGTGTCAGAATTAGCTTTGAAGTATTCTGCTTCAGCTTTCATCCATTTTGTTTAATGATTGTGGAGTGGAGTTGCAAGATATCAACTTCAGTATGTTCATAACTAGAAGAACGAAAAACACCAATTTCATCAAAATAATGAGAAAACCCAGGATTCTAGGAAATATTCATATTTAAATCAAATAATTTATCCAGCGTAAATTTTGAATAACTAGTTCCCTTTAGCTGATTATGTCAATCATGTTTTCTGGATTCATATCTTTCGTGATTTCGGCTTTTCATTCGATTACATTGCTGTATATTTCTTTCGATTGAATCGCATTTTTTCTCGAATTTCTTTCGAACATTCACTTTCTTCAAATTTCCTACGAAAAGGGAGGGGGGGGGGGAATTAAGCTAATATTATAACTAACTTATACATCATCAACTTTTTTTACAAGAGAATCACCACCTTTTTTGTACATTGCAAGATGATGCATATTGGAAGCAAACTCTACAAAAAATCAAACTGTGGAAAATCAATATTTATCTGCGATAACTCTCTATTTTGGTGTATTTTAATGTTCTGTGGCAAGTCGTTTATCCGAACGTTTATTATCCGGAGTGTCAAATATCCGAATCAAAGTCCGGATGCGTTTTCGAACAGTGCAATGCTCAACAGCTGTTTCCTGTGAGGCCAAAAGTGACGGGAAAACCCAAGGTGAGGGACATTTGGGGGATTTCAGCTGTGTGTGATTTGGTAAACATCTGCGCGAAGTATTAGGTCAGTTTGTTTCCAAGTGAGGGGGCGTATACGTGTTCTTTTGTTGAGTTCTGTTGATGTAGAAACCTGTATGGCATGCGATGTAGAAGAATGTGGATTTCAAATGCTAATTATTGAGGAGATTGGGACTTCCGTGCAAGAAGAATCCAACCCTGTCGACGATGAAACGGATGAAGACGAGGACAATAACAACAACGAAAGTAGCAAGGGTCCATCAAATGCTGATGTGTTTTTTTGCGTTAGAGACAGCTATGGAGTGGTACGAACAACAATCAGACTGTTGTCCTACTCAACTACTGCTGCTCAAGAGAATCAGAGATCTTGCAGCGAAAAAACGGTGTACAATGGAACAGCGAAAAATAAGTGATTATTTACCACAATCAAGGTAAAATTGCAACATTTTGCACCTATTTTGCTTTCTCTTCAAGCATGTTTCCCGCATGTGATGATTTTCAATATTTGTATAGTATCCAGTACCATATACTGCATGGATCGCATTCGGTTTTCGGTTATTCAAACAATTGCGTATCCGAACGGTGTCTGGCCCCAGTTCATTCGGATAAACGACGTTCTATATTCGAAATATTACTTGTTAAACTTATGAATTAAAATATTGATAAATTGTCGTATTTGCTGTGACATGATACAGATATCTCTTAAAAACTCTTGATGAATTTCAAAGTTTTCGAAATACATAATATTAATTAAAATATTTTTAAAAATTGCATAAGGATTTTTGTAAATTATGTCTTTTTTTAAAATTTTTGTGAAATTTTTTATCAGTATGACTACAAAGAAATCCAATATTAACTTGCACAAATATTTTAATGAATAGAAAAAAAATATGTAAGAATAAAGACTTAATATCAGTATTTCTAATAAAAACTGGGTTTTTTTTTTGTATATTTAAATTATAAAGGAATGTAACATTTCAAATGAAAAATTGTATTTAACAGATTTGTAATCCATCTTATTTCTAATGCAGGAAAAAAAACTGATGTTCTTAGTCATGGAATGTATACAAAAAATAAATTTTTCATTTATTTAAAATGGAATACAAATAATTATTCTAAAAATCTTAATTATATACTATCGTTAAGGTTTCTAAATTTTCAAAAAAGAATTACTGCACATTAATAGAATTGTATGTAAAATTATTAGCAGGAATGGAATGAATGAAAAAATATATATTAATTTCGAAATAAGCATTAAAGTTGAAATTGTCTAGTTTTTTTTTTTATCCAGCAACGATGTGAAAATAGTAGATAATAACAGAGTTTTAAGGCAATCTCATATGGTTCTTTCTAAAATCCTATTTTCTATTGAGTTCCGTAGCTACATTTTTTTCAAGAAACAGCTGCAGTACAAAGCAATATTAAGAATCCTATTTTTATCCACAGATATTACAGTATTAAAAAAATCTATTTTTGAAAAGAAAAATACGAGAGAGATTATGACTCTTCTACAAATATTACTTTCACTTTAAGTATAAAAGAACCAGGTCAGAAACTAAAACTCTCTTCAGCAGGTGAGTTTTATGACCTAAAATATAGCTCATTAAAATGTCTTAGAATCATCTTCTCAGCTTTTTTTTCATTCCTGCTTCGATTGGCAGCAGCGATTTATCGTTTGGCAAAGATTGAATCATTGTGTTTTATCACTTATCGCTATTTCTGACCGTTGTTTTCAGGGCCATTACTTCTAACGCTTGCCGGATGGGTGAACTTGTATGGAATTAGGATTGACTAATCTGGTTACAATAGAATTGAAGGTGATTTGGGCAGTTTTATCTTCAGCGTTCACATGCATGGAGTGAGTGCTATTTTGAAAACAACGTAATGGAGTAATTTTAATGATTTCTTTTAAGTTTCTCACAGTACTTTTTTTTGATGAGCTGTTGAAAAAGTTTCCCTCTTCGAGAAGAAATGAGAGTTCAAATGATTTTATTTCGTATCCACCCATAAAAGCCCCCAATTTTCTATTAGGAGAATTATACAAATGTATTATGAAGCATTGGAGGATATGGAAATGTCTTAGAAAAGATATCCTTTCTATAACCATAGGGGCAAATTTCGATCAGGACCTCGTTTAGGCTTAGGCACGCTAGACATGTGCATTGGGCACAAAAGATTGGTGGCACTAAAAATTGAAGGATGAAAAAAGAAAAAAAGTTAAAATTATACAACGAACGTACCACCGCTACGAAGATAGTAAAGCGATAAGCTATGGAATAGATGATAGTTGACAATTTGAAAACAGTTCCTGCATAATGCATACTCTATACAGTAATAGTAAAATATTCCCTTAATTTACTGTACTAATTTACGAAAGGGTGGGTGGGTGGTTCTTGATGTGGTAAAGTAAGAAATGAACAAGGATTGTGGCCAAACCATGCCGCTATCCTTTCCTTACGGCTACCGGTTTGTGATACGACGGGTCCATAGGTGGTGGATTATGGAAAGACTCTCCAAAGAATAAAAGCCTAGAAAGGGAAAAGAACCACAAAACCAAGAACCACCCAACTGGCAAGGTAAGAACTGAAGATGAAGGTAAGAACTCTAGATAGTAGGAGGGGGGTGTAACACTTTTTAAGTGCCTAAGGCACCGAGGAGGTTCAAAATGGCCCTGGTGGCGATTTATTTAATTTAGTGTTTTATATACAAATGTAAATTCACAGAAATGTATACAAATGGTGCACACTCCTTCAAAAGAGAAAAACATACATCATTCCGCGTTCATCATATTCGATCTCATCCCTCTGTCTGTCTCTTCGAAACTAAAAATTTATTTCCAACAAAGAGCAGCCAACGATAATTTATATATAAATAAAAAATGAGAAAAAAAATTAATAACTGTTCTTAACACTAGGTCACGACGCCACAATACAATAAATGCAACAACAGAAAACCAGTTGAATTTCATTGAATGAGAAATAAAAATTACATCACAATTCTACTATAAAACTAACATGGTCTTTGTTGTTGTCGCGTAAAACAAAGTGCACAGGCAAAAAAAAAAAAAAAAAAAAAAAAAAAAGATAGTGCCAAAGGTGTGAATGTTGGCAATGTTCTCAGCCTGGTCTGTGTATATTAAATGGGTCTCATAGTCCTTATATTTTAAAATACAGGTATTATAACTTTTAAGGACCACTTGCGCAATACCCTCAACAGGTACGCTGGTTTCAGGACCTGGATGGTTATGGGAGGAGGAAAGTTACTAGGTATCGTCTTCTCATGAGCATCCCAAACATGCTCCATAAGGTTAAGGTCAGGATATTTGGCTTGCCAGCCTATCTGTGGAATTCTCATTTTCCAGAAATTAATCAACTGGATGAGCCCTAAATGAAGAAGCGATGTCATCCATAAAAATAAAAACGGCACCGTCCCCTGACAGTTGTGTATATAGACTTCTTTTATAGGAGAAGGAGTACATTAAAAGAACGTGTCAACAAAAGTGCCGAGGAGTAATATTTATGCTAAAATTTAAAATCACACACACAAATGGTCTATGAGGGAGGGGTGGGTTTGAACACTGAAAAGGCAAGCAAAGTACTCCAAGACAATCACTGTACCTCACATCGGTCATAAAACCTCTATCAAAGACATAGAGATTTGTGTATTCATACCTGCATAGGCCATTATATCTTCATTGCCGTATTGACTTTTTTACGAATGTTGGAAAATATATAGCATACCCTCTTTTTACATTCAGATGAAGGTACATTGAGGTCACACACCGGTGTTTTCTACACCAAACTTAACTGAATTAAATACAACAAATAAAAACAAATTTCATTTATTTATACAAATCAGAATAATTAAATTCAAACTGTCTTTAATAAAAATTTTTGCTTTTAGAATTAGTGAATACCTTGATAAAGAAACTAAAGATGAATTATTAATTTAAAATATGAATAACCACTACAAAATAAATCATTCTATATTCGGAATACAAAACTTTCTTTGACCTTTCTCTTCATTACTTTGAGGATATTCAACCTGAAATCTTTCATCTTAACTCATCTTCAAAGGCATCTATTAAGTTCAAGTTAAAAGATTACAAACCGATAGTTTATCGCGCATGAATGGAGAACGATTTGGTGTATTAAGTGAATACTGACCTTTTTTCCCCTCCCAAATCCATTAACATACAGTTTTACTACTGCCTTTTGTGTTTTGAGGTTGAGAAACAGGCTTGGAAACCAGGAATCAAAGGTGATGTGCTTAATATTTGGAGATCAAAGGTCATGACTGAGAATCATTGGTCAAATTAACAACTTCCTTTTACTTTTGCTTTCAGTACTTTCTACATTTTTTCCTATGTTATTTTCCCCCACGTGATATGTGATGCGTGATATGCGATAAAAAAAGTTTTTATATTCTGGTACACGAAATTATACTAACATATGTACATGGATTTTAACACAATAAAAATCGCTTTACACGAAACTGAGGGGACTGAAATATTTTTCAGTGTTAAAAGAATTTCGTGTTAAAGGATATTGCGAATATATATATATATATATATACATATATATTTTATTTTTCTGTCGGTTGCAAATTACACGTAGTCGGTTTTAGGCCTATCTTTTCAATATGTTTATGTTTTGCTATTATGTCAAAAATTTCTGCTGTACGGGGAAGGTTGGATCCTTAAAATATATTTAACCCTAATTTTGCTCGTCCTAATTCAGCAACAGCTTTAGAAATCATAATAGGTCTCCATTTTAGTCCATTGACTCTTCTGGTTTCTTACATTTTAAAGTTCTAACTTTGTTTCCTGCTGTACATACACTTATTTAATTCTTGTACAATATACTTTTCATTCATTTTTTATAGTTATGTTTCTTGAAATCTAGTTTGTATATTCTAGATTTGTTAGTGGTATAATTTAGTATTATGAATTTATTATACTATGTATTTTTTCATTTTATGATACTATATATATATATATACAGACCAACGTTTACACGACTATACTTTAAAATTGTTAGTGACCAACCCAAATTATTATGACCAATCAAAAAACTTTTTTAATGCAATCTGGCTTGCATCTAATATTACATATTTAAACTCGAAAGTAAGAATATTGATCTTTTGGGTTATAACGTGGCATTAGTGGGAGTAATGAATAATGTAGGAGTTATGATTGATGTAGAAGAAATGAAAAATTGTTGAGGAATTGGAATACCGTTCATCGATTTCATTTATTAATAGGATGATTTGGGGTGAGTTTTTTTTGATGATTTATGTAATTTGTTTTGGTGTTGTTAAGTATTTAATTTTTAAATATACTACATTCTTGATTTGAGTTTTCAAACTTTTGAGGTTTTTTCATTCTATACAACCATTTCAAAGATCGGTGCATAATCTTTGATTTTTTATGGTTGTTTTATTATGCACTAAGTTGTTTTAGCATTTTAACATTTTTATGTTATATCTTTCAGAATGCAATGGCGAATAGTTTAATTTTTTTAGGTATTGAAAAAAGAAATATTTTTGTTTTAATTTAAAATTTTTAAATGAAATTTCTAAAATTTTTTTTGAGAATTTGGATATTTCCAGATTAGTTTACCAAGTTGCAATAGGGGGAAGGTTGGCGCCTTCAAACTAGTTTAACCCCACTTATCGGTCCTAAGTCCGAGGTTGCACTTGGATATTTTTCAATTTTATCTTCTACAATTTTAATTTCGCTTGAAAACGTTGATCTTCATTATTTTTATTCGCCATTGATATTTTGAAATGGGATGTCGTACTCTGGGATTAATATGATTTCGAATATTTGCTTAGTTATATTTGTGTGATGTATTTTAAATATATTTAAATATATATATATTCAACAAAATTAAGTTCATTAGAGTACATTTTATTTGCATAGATATGTACATATGTATGCATTTAATAAAAATCAATGAAACAAAAATATTCACAAGAATTTAATGAAGTTTAATTAAAAAATTTTAAGTTTTTTGAAAATCAAAACATTTATTGAGTTTTTTAAAAAATAACCTGAAATTTTTCTTTGTGTTGTCTTTTTTATCATCAAATTGTCAAAAAATGGTTCGATGTCGTCCATTTTTGTATTCATTTCACCATTGGAATGTGCTTCTAAATAACTGCACATACTTATTATAATGTTCCTCATTTCGGATGACGTGGGGTCAGAAGCTGCTCTATTCATTTCATTTTCGTCACCGAAATCTTTATCAATGATATTTTTTGAACTTTGAACAAACTCCAAAATGTTTTTATCTGCCATAATTGGGAATGTACACACATTATCATCATCCTACTGCAATGAATTCTTCCAAAAATATAGTAAAACAATCTTACAATACAGAAACTTTCACAAACATTTCATTAAGTGTCGGCTCATTTTCAATATCCGGAGGGGAAATCTTTTCTTTTTAAGCGATTTTCGTTTCGGTTTAAAAGAAAACAATGCATGAAAATACATAATAGTATGTCGGGACTATCTTATTAGTTCGTGTTAACCGATATTTCGTCTTAGGCGTTTTCTCGTTGAACGTATTTTACTGTATGTAATCAGAGGCAAAATTGTTTTGAGGGCAAGGAAGAGTAAAATATAAATCTTAAAATTACACCACAACTGTGTGACGGATCTATACGCGTCCTTCCATTAACCCTCTTGATAAATCATTGGGCCATGAAAATCAACAACCCTTATCTGAAGAAGAAACCGTGATATGCAGATTAAGTCTATTGTATATAGTTCAGATTTGTTTGCTAGGAGTTAGAAAAAGTGAGATAAAAGTTGGACAGATAGATGGAAGAGAGTTAGTAAGTCAGTGTGATAGAAGAGAGATAGAAATTTAGAGTTATAAAGAGATAGATAGTTATAAAGAAGAAAATCGCTATTTAATTGAAGTTAACAAGAGATTGAAACATTACGAAGTAGAAGATAAGATCATATACAAGTTCAGGTATTAGTCCTATTTATAGCACGTTTTGATATTAAAATTATTAAAGAGATTTAAGTGACAATTAGTCCCATAACTACAGTTTAAATCAAATATTAAGGTAGAAGATTGATTAATGAAAAGTGGATCAATTTATTAGAAGCATTCTCCAAACACGTGACTCTCGTCCCTTAACCTCTGCTCGCTACTTGGAAACATTTTATTTAATCTGATTAATTGATTTGTTTTTGAGTTAATTCGTGTGCTGAATAAATAACTAGTAATTATCATGTCGAGTCATCCTTCACTTCCTCCCACACTTTTAGCCGAGTCACAGGGTAGACAACAACTACCCTGTACAACAACTAACAGGGTAGACAGGGTGTTACAACTGTACAAAATAAATTTTCAACTTTCAGTTGCTATAAAAAGGTTTATGATTAAGGTCCAGTTTCTTACAGAACAATAATGTATCCAAATTGCACATACGAGTATGTATATATCTTCTTCATTGGCGCCACAGTTTCAGATGGGCTCTGGATCTCCCCAGGACTCCTTTCCATGTGAAATCCTATTCTTGACTCAGATTTTTCCAAACCGTCTTTCTTTTATTTCAAGCTTTTTTTCCAGGACTGAGTTTTGGTTTCCTTCTCATTCAAGTGCTAAAGGGCTTAGCCAAAAAGACCTTTTTAGTGGCTCAATTGTCATCTATTCTTGTTAAGTGCCATGCCCATTCAATCTTCTGTATTGCTGTAAGTCTAATAATGTATAGCTCTTTAAATAGTAAAATTCTGAGTTGGTCCTTCTGGTTTCTGCCAGAAAAAAACTCAACCAAGCATGAACTAAGGTTATCGTTATTACTAAAATGTTTACAATTTAAAAAATTTTGTAACTTAAAAATTAGTAATATAAAAACTTTTTGTAAGTCAGTTCCTACTTAGATCAACAAAAAAAAATTTATTTTAGTTACTTTTTATTAAATAATTACACTTAATATAAATATGTATATACATATGATAGAGTCACAGCATTAAGTGGCAATTAATTTTTATTAACTATCATTAAAGTATCGTATTGTTATCCCAGACAATCATGTATATAAAATTTCAGTTCAACTATTCAGCTTTGAAGAGTGAGAGAGAAAAAAATCTTTTAAAGTTTTGACCCAAGTCGCTAAAAATGAAGCCAACGTGGCTGTATCTTTAATTCTTTAAATAATTAATTTCAGACAGTTAATTTTAATTAATTATAATTAGATTGTTGTATCTTTACCCAAAAGAATAGTGTATAGAAAATTTCAGCTCAAATGAGCGTTTTAAAATGTGAGAAAAAAAACTTTTTCAAGTTTTGACCCAAGTCGCTAAATCGCCAGAAATGATGCCAATGTGGCTGAATTTGTAATTCTGGGAATAATTAGTTTTAATCATTCATTTCTATTATAATTAAAATTAAATTACTGTACTGTCATCCAAAATAATCGTGTATATAAAATTTCAGCTGGATTGAGGGCATTAAAATGTGTTTTATTAACGATTAACAATTTGAAAAAGATAAATATAGAGAGAGTGTGAACTAATAGTAGGAATTGAATAAATGAAAATTCATTGGTGCAAGATTGGAGTTATATGAGGGGGTGGAGGGTGATATCACTGACCAAGATTCATAAATTTCATTTATGTAGCTGAATTTGTTTGGTAAAGATTCAACACGCTTGAACACTTTTTAGATTAATGTTATTGTAGACCAATGGTCTTCAAACTGTGTTCCGCGGAACCTTGAGGTTCCAAGAATCATACCTAGGGGTTCCACGAGTTAAGAAATGGAAAAGAAAATAGGCTGTGTATGCAAAACAGAGAGAGAGAGAGAGAGAGAGAGATTCACGTTCCCTATAATGTTAGTACAAACACGAAAAATCTAAATCCTTGCTTCCCAACTGGTAGTTCACAGTATCGTATGCAAAACAGAGAGAAATTCACGTTCCTATAATGTTAGTACAAACACGAAAATCTAAATCCTTGCTTCCCAATCAAGTTGCACGTACCATGGGGAAAATTTTAAAATAATATGCGGTTCCGGATAACCTTGTTTTTACGTAATTTGTTGCAACTTTTAATTATTTGCATGTGCGAGCTTGGGAGCCATTACAGAGGATACAAAATTAAACCCAACAAAAGCGATACAAATATAATTGTTTCTTGACATTTTTTAGAGTGAATGGGGTAAAATGACTGAAAAAAAAGATTTTTTTCAAAAAAAAAAAAAAAAAAAAAAAAAAAAATTTAGTGAATTTGTGGCAATTTGATTTCGGAACTATTTATTTAAATCCAGGTTTTTCACAGATAAGACAGAAATTGAAGAAACTTCATTTTGTGTTAAAAACAGCAAAAGTGAACGATATCTTCAGGTTCAAACTATTTTGTAGTCTTTTAAGAATTAATGCGCATGTGTTAAATAAAGTAACAAAAATTATTGCGTTTGCTATTAGTTTTTTTTTCTTTTAATGTAACATGCGAAAATATTCTTCATTATCACTTGTTTCTTAGAGTATTTTTACATGTTGAGTTGAAATGATTAAGTGTATAGTTTCTTAACTCGAGTTAGCCCCATAATCTTCCACAAACTTTTTCGATTAGCAATGCTATTCAATGAAAAAAAATTTATTTGCCTTACACTGAAAAAAATTCTCCAGTCGCTTATGAAAAACCATAGAAGTCTATTTAAAACAAGAAATATTAAAGGGCTTTAAAGAACATTCAATGATTATTTACTATACTTAAAAGAATTCTATAGCAAATATGCTCGAAATTGAAACAAATGTGGCTATAATAATTTGCTTCGTTATAATTTTGCTTTGCGGTTATAGTTAAATGAAGAAATCTATAAAATTGTTAAATATTTAGTTTATTTTGCTTCAAACTTTTAAAGAAGTTTCAACGAAAATGCGCTAATTGGTAAGTTTATTTGTGAATGATTTATCGTACAACAACAAGCATCAGTGATGTTATGTGCTGTAGGTTTTCGAATAACTTTTTTTTTTCGGAAATGATTCTAGAAGTTTAAATACATATATAATGTGATATTTTTTAATTATTACTAATAAAGATACATAGTTATCAATATTTTTATTATCAATAAAACTACTTTGTAAATATTTCTGTTAAGCAAGAATAAAGCTGGATTTTTCGTTATCATCTGTAGTCATTTTGGGCCACGGTATCCAAATGTTTTCTAATAATGAACTCATGGTCGGCGCTTTTGAATTGCGGGTTCAAGTCCTGATGGCTCTGAACACCCTCCCTGTATGGAAGCTGAGGTACGTTCAACGTTTCGATGCTCTAAGTTCTCACGTTGATGTGTTGTGGAAGTTTAGATAGTGGGGTACCATCAAGGTTTGTCCTCATCCCTTAGCTTTGTTTCAAAATTAAGAGGACCTTCACAAACGGCCCTAAAGAAGTTTCAAAGTTCGACATTGAATATCGCTCATTTTTAAATCGATATCCCGCACACTGCCATTTTGGTAAGATAATTACACTATTGATACTTTCTAAACATATATTATCAATATTAAACAATATAGGAGTATTTCCATCAGTAGTTTCATCCAAATATTTGAGCATCAATAAAAAAAAAAAGGTGAAAGTATAGCAATAATTATTTAGCGTTTAGCTTCACTTAAACGTGAAATTAAGATGAACATAATGGACTGTGTGTTGAATGAGGAGCAATAATCATGAACAATATCTTAAACACTGCTAATTTAAAAAAAATTATATGAATGCGCGTGTATGATCAGGATTTTTTGGAGTCTTATCATTCACATCTTCGCAAAAAGTTAAAGAATATATTGACTTAAATACGAAACACTAAATAAAAAAAAATTGCCTTCACAACATTTGCATTTCAACAAATAAACTTTTCTTAAGGTCTATTTTCGTATCAATGATCGAATTGGTAAAGAATTAGTAAAATTGCAATTGGTATAAAGATAATAAAGCTGTATATTAAAAACGTAATATTTTGAAAATTTTCTAATAAATATCAAAGAAATTGGTATCTTGTATTTCTCTATTACAATAATCGTGCGACTAATTGAGACATTCGTATATTTTGTAAATAAAGAATTTATATTTCCTTTAAAATAATTCTATAAATTTATCATGCAGTTAAAAGAACCTGGTATAGACACTTTGATCGTCCCGGTTTGTCATTATATGACCGCTATAGCTCAAGAAAATAAGTCGTTACGCAAATTTCTTCCAGAAAGAGCTACTGAGTAAAATACTTGATATTATAAATAATTATACATAAAAAAAAATCCCACGAATTTAATTACACGCATTCAGATGGGCTGATTTAAAAAAAAATTCTGCAAAAAAGGATTTTGTGTGAATCCTAGGAATAGAAAATTGGGACAAAGATTTCTATGTCAATGATAAATAGGCCAATATTTTATCACAACCTTATGTTGTTTGCAGATGAGAGTCGATGTCGGTCGATTTTAACAAATATTATAGAAAGCATAGTATTGTTAAGATGGATTCAATCTGTGCAAAATACCATTGCTAAAAATTTTAAATAGTTTTTTAATGTGTGCAAACGCATAATTTTAAAAGAACCACAATTAAGCTTCACACACAATAACAATTGATTAAACAAAAACGCATATTAAAGCTAGAAGAAAAAATTAGCATGCTAAAAAGATGAATAAGCATGAACGTATGAAAATCTGAATAAAAATTATAACAGCTTTTTCGGGTTGTGGGACAACGTGAAACAAATAAATCAATAGAGAAAAATTAACTTATATATAATATCATACATATATGTATATATAAAGCTTTTCACAAAATACTACCATAAATAGCATATATTAGGTAACCTTCAACGGAAGAAATTAAATTAGTATGAACAGAATCAGCAAAATATCTAAAACAGATATGAAAAAAAGGCCCATATTGAATTAAGCTGTGATGAACAACAGTATTGAAAAAAAAATAACGCAAACCATGTCGCCAAAAACATTAATTTTTTTCAAACAATACACTTTAAAAATATTTTCCTAAAAAATAATTGTAATTTTAATGCAAAGAGCCAGCAAATGTATTAATACAATGATAAATATCTACAGTAATGATTGAAATATATATCATATATGAACAGTACAATACGTATAAAATATAGGTATTTACTTAATTATATGTCGAATCGAAAGATGTCGCCAAATGCCTCGATTGTGCCGCTAATAAAGGAAAACCATTTCTACGCTTGTTTAAACGCAATAATTTTGCTAGCGCATGCAAGAAAATTACTTTTTTTAATAGTTTGTACGGTTTTAGCGCACATTTTCAAGCACAATAATCTTACTTGAAGATAATATTGTTTTTAACTTGTTAATTCTACTTCTCTTATTTTGTTGTGAAAAATGATTAAAATTAGGAACCTATTTTCTACGGAAGCGAACGCTGCGAAGTATTTCTAAAAATACGGTCTAATACGTTAATACCCGAAAGACCATGGAGTTTAGCGAAATAAGAAATTTAACAGAACTGTACGAGACAACATATTCGAATTCATGTGGTGGCGTCCACAAAAAACTTCTTTGTCGATATTTTAAACCCACCTACTGCGCTTTACCTATTTAAATATCGCAGTTATTAGATGTTTCGTTTGTTTCAAGTGTACATGTATTTTTTAAATGCAATATTCAATTCTAAATTCATGCCAATTTATTTGTATTTCGCTAAAAGCCTATTTAACTCAGTGGCGCAACAGTCCATGAGGGTCAAGACCTACTGTGGTCATATCAGTATACATGACCTTGGGCCCTGAGGTGCATGATCAGATGTTCCAACCAGGTGGTCAGTCTGACGCTAAATCATAGGTCTACTAGGTGTGATTAAAATCACGCGAAATACGCTTTATACGGAATGCAGATTTCATTCAAGATGACCACCTCTCACTAAAAAAAAACAAGTTGTGAAGAATAAAAAATACTACCAAAACTTAATGAAGCAACTGAGAACTGTAGAATTTCAACCATTTAAAATGATTTAAAAAGTGGAATAAAAAGAAATTTACTTACATTTTTCATGTAAAACGGTGCTGAAGAGTATAAGTAACAGGATGAAGAAATTGATTTTGAGGAATTTCAAAATAACAAAACAAAAAATATAAAAGAAACGAAAGCAGTAAAAAATTAAGAATAAATAACTGAATAATTTGAGGCTAAAAGAAGAATCAAGTACTAAAAAAAAACGAATTTATTATGGGATTTGAAAAAATTAGGAAACCATTTATTAAAAATGAAAAAGTAAAAATTCGCAATTTTCTGTCATTATAAAAGGAATTCTGCCAGATTTCTCGTGATGTCAGTTGGAGTTCACACAAACACACATCACGCACGCCTGTGGCGCCACCTCAAAGCGCTATTTAAGGCTTGGAGATTTCGACGATTTCAAGTTCGGCAATTGTGTTTTCTTTGTGGTTTTTTCAAAAAACGATCAGTTATGTCTCGTAGAAAACAGCGATCAGCTTTTGATCAAGTATCCGAGTTCGACAGAGGAAGGATAGAGTGGCCTACCGAGATTGTGGATTATCTTTCGGGGAAATCGGTAGTCGTGTTGGACGAAACCAAACAACTGTAAATGCGGATATGTGATCGTTGGATGCAGGAGGGTATGGCGGACCGACGAGGTCGATCGCATCCACCTCAGTGCACCACTTCACGTGAGGACAAGCAAATTGTGCGCATGGCAGTGACGGATCGCTCAGTCACATCCCAAACCATTGCAAAGCACATTGAGTCTGTAACGCATCCTTCAGTGTCTGCGCGTACCATTCGACGCCGTTTACAGCAGAGTGGTCTGTCCGCAAGACGTCCATTGCTTGGTCTACCCCTGACGCAGAACCACAGACGTCTCCACCGCCAATAGTGCGATGAAAGAAGGATGTGGCCAGAAGAATGGAATAAAGTTGTCTTTACTGACGTGTCACGCATCTGTCTGCAACACCACGATGGTCGGATTCGAGTCTGGAGCCACCGTGGAGAGAGGAGGCTGAACAGCTGCGTTATGCACCGCCACACTGGTCCTGTACCGGGTATTATGGTATGGGACGGTATTGGGTATCACTCTCGCACTTCTCTAGTACGCATTGCCGGTACTTTAAACAGCCAGCGCTACATCTCCAAGGTGTTGGAGCCAGTTGTCCTTCCTTACCTTCAGGGCTTGGACACAGCCATATTTCAACATGATAATGCGCGACCACACGTGGCACGCATTGTCCAAAGGTTCTTCGTCAATCACCAGATTGAATTGCTTCCCTGGTCGGCTCGCTCTCCGGATCTTTCGCCGATAGAAAACATGTGGTCCATGGTTGCTCAACGATTGACCCAGATTACACCCCCAGCTGCCACACCAGATCAACTTTAGCAACGTGTGGAAGCTGCTTGTTCTGCTGTACCCTAAGAACTCATCCAAAGTCTCTTTGAATCAATGCCGAGGCTTGTGGCAGCGGTGATCTCCAACAATAGGTGGCTACTGATTCTGGCAGGAACCACACTTCACAGAAGTCTATAAATGTAATCATTTGATACTTGGTCAACATGTTATCTACAAAATAAATTTTGTTGTGCTATCTCTTGTCTTTCTTGGTGTTGCATTTACGGTGGCCAGCAGTGTAGTAACAGGTGTTAATGGATGAAGGAAGGCAGATGAGCTTGGATACGTTATTCCTCTTTCAACGAGAACTTAGTTAAGAGTAGTGTATTTCGTTCTTTTTGTCAGAGAAATAATTTATTTCTATATTTTTAAGTTCAGATTAATAGTCTTTTATCCCGTTGTATCTGGCAATGAAAAAAATCAGATGATGGATTTAATGAGTTGTCTTAGAACTGTAGAATCAGCTAAGAAAAATAAATATAAGAACAACGGAATGAGAGGAATAAAGATGTTTAGTATCTTCACCTTCTGAAATGGACGTAAAATTATTTCATTTATAATATATTTTAATCATGGTGCAATACAAAGACGTAGAACATTTTGCAATGTTGGTGATCCCTGAACAAAGAAGAAACAATTTAAAAAAAATTCTAGTAAATACCGAAAAACCGGTATTTAAACTTGTGAATACCAGTATTTCGAAACTGTAAAAATGGCTCAAAATACCGGTATTGCAATCCCTACTCGGGTCTATCAGCCATAACGTTCAAAATGCTTTCTTCCAGGCTTGGGCTGCGTACAGCTCTTCGTTGACCAGCATTATGTCTGGTGACGTGGAACGAACGTATTTCCAGAAATTGACGATGTAACCGCTGAAGAATTCAGGGATCCAGCATTCGTCGATCAGGAAACTACGCGTGATACATTCGTAGCGTAGCTCTGCCGTTACCATTTGCACGGCCGTACATGTAATGCATGTCTTCATACGTAAAGTCTTCCATAGTTGACGTCAACACAATTGCGAATGGAGCTTTCCCTTACTGAGATGCATCATGTTGAACGGTGGCTAGACATCTACTGCCTCCTATAGGGATTGCAACCAACCAATAACTACATTTCTCTTTTCTTTTATTTTCGCTGTTTGCGCCTTACCGCGTCACTTGCTCTCATACATTCCAATACAATAAATGATAGTTACAATGTCCTGTATCTAACCTTAAAGTTTGTACCATGAATTCGGGGTCACCCTGCATATATAACTGCTCAAAAAGTACAAAATCTTTGTATTAAAATATTTTGTGTAAAATATAACTCAATGATTTTGTTGGGCTAAAAAAAATACTTTTTGAGTCTACACTTTTTGACACATTCGTTATTTTTTATTCTCCAATGCAATGAAGCAGTGGCGTAACGTACACCCCCGCATTGCAGAGGGTGGGGGGCGATGAAAGGGAAAGAGTAATCTGTTAAAAAAGCACATACACAAACGAATGAATGTCTCTGAGATATTTAGCAAAAAACTCATTATGAGTAAATTATTTACTATCCTTCATTAATGATGATGCAAAAAAAACAAGAACAAATTAATCTTTTGGAACATCCCTCAGAGATGAATAGTGGAAGTTCAATGGTAATCATGCAGATATTTTCAAAACCGAATGAAGAAAATTTAGTGCTATGTATATATATATATATTGCTCCAATTCTCTCTCTATACTTACAATAATTTAACACTATAATCAAATAATTTAATTAGCATAAAACTTCCTTTTAAGAAAATGGAAAAAAATATTTTTGTTCCCTGATTGCTTTCAGAATAAATTAAACTGTGTATAACAAAATTTCTTTGCCTAAGTTATTTAAACAATTAAAAGAGTTTGCTTTGTGAATATTCCTTATATTTTCTTAAGGACTCAGAATTTAATAGCAAGTTTTAGAGTCTAAAATATTTCATGTCCGCAAATTTTAATAGTTCAACTCTTAGTTGTATAAAACAAGAAGCCATACAATATTATTCTTAATTTTCTTACGATATCAACAATAGCTTTCACAATCAAAATTGTGAATTTAATGAAAAGCTCTAAAAATGTGTGATTTGTATTACTGAAATAAATTGTGATTTTCATGATATAATTCCAATATTTTCATTACTCACAGTAAAATATACTTTTTACACAAAAAATGTTAGTGTTAAAATATATGGATACTTAAAATAATGTTCATTTCGATTTGAAAGTGTAAGAAATTAATATGCTTAAAATAACTGGGGAATGGGGTACATTCAAAAGTAAACCATATCTACAATACACTTTAAAGAGACATTTACATCATTTGGAATACATTTCCACTAGAATAAGCTTGTGGAATGTTGCAAATGTAATAAATACAATGTTGGAATATATAACAAGTTTCTGGAATATAGTCTGAAAGTAAAATAACTTTAAATATAATATGGTAATGAAAGCACATTCTAATAATAACATGATATTGAAACCAATTTATTACCAAACTGGAAGTTAAATTAAAAGGAACAGTTTGGCAAATCTCATATGTTCTATTCTTATGTTTTCATTCTTCATGAAATGTTTTTCTTTCACTCCATCATATTAAAATATTCAATAAAACCTATTTTCTTTAAAAGCTTAATTTACTACATTTAACTTTCCAAACAAGGATGAAACATTTTAAAAAGAGATGAATTATTAAAGTAGTAAATAGTAAAATTTTTTATAGTTTAGGCTTAAGTGCATTGCCACTTCATAAAGTAATCAAAGAACTATTTATCAAAAATATTTTATTCCTTTTGATCTATTGGTTAATTTTATTGGCATAAGGGCCTATATCCCAGAAATAAATCGGGTTGTTCGGACAACCAATATATTTCTGAAAGACAAAGAGGATTTTCTTATAGTGTATGAATATTTTATTGAATTACATAATCTTCATTTTGGTCCAAATACCTTTTGACAACTTTCTGGCAGTATCATGATTCTACACTCATACAATTTGATTTTTCCCACAAAAAACTGACCCAAGTCATTTTGATGACCACATTTGAAGTAAAGGTTTTGTCATTTAAAGTATTTTGTAGAGTTTGTAATGAGTAATAATCTGAAAGTGGTGGGTATTATAGTACATCTCACCCAAGCTGTAAAAGTGATTGTTAAGTTACCAAACTTGTGTGAAGTCTTGCATAATCTCTTGGTTGAGTGGATCATTCAGTTTGTCTACTTGAAGACAATACCCTGAAGAACTGGTTGTAGTTTTGTCCTGTAGTTAGCTTCTATTGGACAAAACTATAACCAGGGATGCCTCAACCAAAAAAATTGGGAAATTTTATAAAACAGACAATATTACCTTTTTTTTTAAAAATGAATTTTGGTATTTGAAGTACTTTTTATTCCGTGATCTGTTATACTTAATATTGTTGATGACAACCCATTTCTACTCCCCAATGATGATTTGTTTCAAAAATCGATCAAGGCTTGTGAATCAATCACAGATGTGAATATGATAGAGTAAATTTCTTTCTGAATGTTCATCAGCTTCAACTGGCCTCCACCTTCAACATCACAATTGTTGGAACAAAATTTTGTAAGCCCCTTTTGACACTGGTGTTCTGCCAATACTTTTTCTTCATACACATTAGGGTGGTTAAAGAAAAACTTTTTTTGAGTTTAGAGTTTGTGGGCCACCCCTATTTTTTTTTTTCTTTCTCATCAGTAATATAATGCTGTAAAAGTTTTAGCTTCTTACTCAAATTCCAAGAGAGTACTCAATGGCACCTAAAATTTAAGGTTAGCAAGTGTACAGGAAATGCAACAATTTCACAGTAATAAAATATTTTTAGTTTTCTCCAGACGTTTTTTGGTTAAATTTAGTGTACATGTATTATAATAATTATATATTTATATTATTATTTCTAAAATATAAATTTCAATTATTATATGTAAGCATTATTTCTGACTTTAATTTACATAATGAATGGTGAGATCAACATTCAACTAAAAAAGAAAATTCTAACTCATCCAGAATTTTATATTGCCAACTGAAAATTTCAAAATGAAACGTTTAATTTTACACGATTATGTCAAATTTTACATATATATTTTACTGCAAGTGTAGAAAATACAGAATAAGTTCAAGCAATATGCTTTGTCGCAACGAGCATGAACACTGGATATTTAGATGAAGCATGTATTTTACTAAAAAGAAAACTTAAATGTGAACTTAGCTTGCTGGAATTAGATTTGGCAAAAAATATTTACTTTATGTTTTGGTTTCAAATTCTCCAGACATTCCAATCTTTAAGATTCAAGGCTGTTTGGAGTGGTGGTGTGAGAGTTAATTACATAGAGCATTATAACTAAATGGAGAAACAAAGATATTTGCAAAACCAGCTAATACATTTCTTAAACATTATATGGAAACAACTAAACCTTATATCACAGATGATTGCAAAAACACTAATTGAACTGACACTGATTGTCTCAGGATGTCCATCAGTAAAAACACTTCAGCAAGTACCAGGGCCAATTCACCTTGTATAATATGCTTTGAGATAAATTTATTTGTGACCAGTAAGATGTTTTTAATCTAATAGAGAGGAAAGAAAGGTAGACTTTAAAATTTGGACCTTTTAAATACAAAAATATGAGAAACAATTGCAATTGAAATAGTTTTAAAAAGTTATCAACAAACAAAAATTTCGTTTTCTGCTAGAAAAAGTAATTGAGTATCATATGTGGTATTTATCTGATGAATTGGTAGGACTTTCTCTCTTTTTCGATAGTTTCCAATAGAAGAAAAACAAAGAATTGTAGAGAAATGACAGCTATGCAAGCATTTAAGACACTAATGTAAAAGGTGAACCTGACATTTTCAAAAATGGCATGTAACTGTCAGACTCTTACCTACAAGGAAAACAACATAACTTTTTATCTTGTATGATTATAGGCTAGTAATTTTTGAACCTTTCTCTTTACAAATGGAATGACAATGATGACTACCATAAAGGAAAATAACTTCAAAATTAACAAGTTGTGAATGATTATGAGGCATTAAGCTAACAGATTTTAATAAAATTACAACAAATGCTGAAGAGGAAAAGTAATTCTTGCTGCAGATAGTAGAAGAAAACAAAAAACACATTCAATTAGAAACTACGAAAAAATCAGTTTTAGGGACACTATTTTGTAATATTAAAGGGTGAATATACATACATTATATTTTGTTACTTATATTATTCCTTTATCCTCTTGTAAGAGATTGTAAAATAAAAATAATATACATTAATTTTATAGGTTTTTTTAAAAGCAATGTATAAAAAAGTTACAATGAGATACACTAACTTATGAAGTTCTGGAGGGTTGAGCACCCTCTCTCTTGCAATTTAAATTCAAAGCTAAAATTTCAACCAGATTATCACTGTTCAAAAGTCTAAAAAATCTGAGGAATGGAATGTTGGTGAAAATTCTTTTGCGTGTATTGTTGAACCAACCATAATACACATGAATAATACTTTCTTGCTTGAACATAATTTTTACTTTTTTGATACCAAAAGAGTAAAATGCATTGTTTTCCACTTCATATTTAATAGAGCACCAAATAACTACTGCACAAAATCATACAAACAAGCTTTGCTGTATGAGTTATTAAAATATGTCATGACAATGCAAGTTAGGAGAGAAGTTGTGGACTTAAAAAAATACAACCAAGTCTTCCGTTGAGAAAAAATAAAATTACTTTCTAAACAACTCAATACAGCACTTGCAGATCTTGAAAGCAATGTATTAAATTGCGTTATCATGACTAATAATTGTTTTTGTGATCAGGAGCTATCAATTTACAGTAATTTACAACCCATTAACTAATAAATTAATCTTATATACATGAAATCTTAATATGTATGAAAAAGTTGAATTGCAAAGTAAGCATTAAATAGAAACAAATATCAAGGTACTTTTTATAAATACTTATACATTTCTTTATATGTTGCTTTTCACAGTCATGTATGATTTTTTCAAGAAAAATATTCCACTCTCACTGTATTATTTCCGATGGAAAAATGACAAACAATTCTTAACATAACTCCTCCCCTGCCATTCTCATAGCATACTAAACTATCTAAAATGTAGAAGAAAATTATGTCCCCTTTGTACATATAAACACTAGATATTGAAAAGGTAACACGAGATTAAGTCCTTTTAGATTAAAAGACAATCAGTTATTAACATGCTATTAAACATTTTTATCTTAATATACATGATATATCCTTATCTCTATAGTAAATCAATTAAAAATTTTTAAAAACAATTTTTCTCCAGATTAGATACAAGAAATTTACAGAACACATAAAACTTAAGAATTTAGCTGAATATAAGTACATGCTAATTTTTCTTCAAGTAGTTTTATATAGACTACTATGGATTTTTCCAACAAATAGTTTTGATGGTAATATTACAATATAACATAATTACCGACCACCAACAAGAGAGGGTGATTTCAGTTGTGTTGTGGCCTGCACTCTTGTCAGTTTCTGTTGATGAGGCAATCTTTCCCATCTGTTTCAAAAATCATGCCAAAAACACACAGGTAGTGGTCCAATATCAAATTAATTATAAAGTTCATTAAGCAAAAAAATATACATTCCATTTAAGAAATTGGGGTTGAGTCCTCCTAGCACAGCCCAATGCTGTCTTTGACGCCCAACTGAAAAAACTGCATGTTTCAAAATGGCGTCAGAGACCAAAACAAGATGAAAAAACGTGGCTTTTAAAGTGGCTTATAGAGACGAAAAACGTGGAAAAAACGAGGCTTCTAAAATGGACAACACGGGAAACATCGAATCAAAAATAAGAAATTAAATGCAAATTCCTTCCAAATTTTGGACATCTATACTAAGAATTTATCAATCGTTCATTCATACAAAAAACAATCATTACTTTCTTACCTTTTTTCAAAAGAAAATCCATTTGTCGAGTTTTTACGAAGAAAACGTGGTTTCTAAAACTGCTTCTACAAGAAAAACTGAAAAATCGTTAGCTTCTAAAACGCAACAGTGGGGAAAAAATCCGATATGCTGATGAAATAACAATCTCCATTTCTCTCAAACACAAACTATTTTCATATTTCAAACATCCATACTGAAATATTTTCAATTGTTCACTCATTCACAAAGCAATTATTTCTTTCTCACCTCTTTCATTAAAAAAAAAAATAACCATTTGTCGAGCTTCTAAAAAGAAAAACGTGGTTTCCAAAATGGCTTCAAGAAGAAAACAGAAAAACTGTTGCTTCTAAGATGCTATAGGGAGAAAAATATCGTCCAAAGTGAATTTAACAATGCATCTCCCTTTCTCTCTAACAAACATTCTTTCTGCAGTTGTTTCTTAAAAAAAAAAAGAGGAAAAATCCACTCATTCCATCACTTTTAGCTTTCTAGAAAAATCTCTACACAACTGTCGATGACAATCTAAAGGAAATGACCGCTGTCCAAATTATGGAAAACTAAAAAAAAAAAATCTGGTCTGAATAGGGTTGCCATTTAACTAAAATTTGCAGGGTTGCCATATTGTAAACTTTATTGCCAAAAATTTGGCAACATAAGTGGGTTGTGCTAGGACTCAACCGACATTGGTACATCATTCATTATCCATTTTTGGAAAAAAAAGTTGCTTTAGCACCAATAATGGATGACCCTGAAATCACAGTACAGATAAATTTTATTTTAGCCCACACCTTTGACAGAAAACTAAATTGCATCAGCATTTTTCTGTGCTGTCCAATATGAGAATAATTTTGGTGATAAAGGTATAAGGTAAAATGGGATGCAACCAACAATTTCAGGTACTTACATGTTATTGCAATAATATTGATGACATTATATGATACAAAACATGTGGTTCACAATTCAGCAGATATGACACACGAAGAGTTGGGGTTGCCATCTTGGCAAGTAATCTCGAATGTTGGCATCATTGTGATAGTATGCAAGTACCCAATTTTATAATTTTTGTTTAATAAACATTTGATATTAAAAAAGAAATAAAAATTTATCCAACTTCTAAAAACATATTTTATATTCAAAATAATTTCAAAACTTTTCCAAATTTTCTTAGCATAAATATTTTTTCTATTTAAGAATTGTAACCAAGATGTGCTAAAAAACAGATATATATATATTATCTAGAAAATAATACAACAATGCATTCATCTTTATTTTATAAATCTTTAACATTAATTTATATAACAAATAGATATGCACAGTAATGTTACACATAGAATTGAAATCTGATAACACAGAAATCAAATATTTGCAACATATCTAATAAATATAGAATATATATTACTTAGAGCAGAGAAAAATAATCTAATTACAAAAATATTTAATGCCAGCTATCCTTATTCATTTTTCCTTCCATCAGGGAACTTATGTTTGTGTATTTCAAACATTTTAAGCATTCTGGAAAATTTCATAACCATAATTGCTCATTAATATGAATTTGCAAATGCTTTCCTAAATCACTATTTCCGGAAAAATTCTTATGGCAAATTTCACAAGCATAAAGCTTTTCATTGGTATGAGAAAGCAAATGTTTTCTTAAGAGCTCATTACGTACAAAAGCCTTCTTACAAATTTCACAAACATAAGGTTTTTCTTTAGTATGAACACGCAAATGCCTTTTTAAATCACAATTAATAGTAAAACCCTTTTGACAAAATTTGCAAACATAAGGCCTTTCATTGTTATGGAAACACATGTGTATTTTCAAGAAATCACTACGTATAAAAGCCTTATTACAAATTTCACAAACATAAGGTTTTTCTCTAGTATGAATTCGCAAATGTCTGCTTAAATTACTTGTTCCTGAAAATGCCTTCTGGCAAATTTCACAAACATAAGGCTTTTCATTGGTATGAACACGCAAATGCTTCTTTAAAGCACTATTAGTAGTAAAAGCCTTTGAACAAATTTCACAAACAAAAGGCTTTTCTTTAGTATGAATAAGCACATGTTTTTGTAAATTAGAATTAGAAGTAAAAGCCTTAGGGCAAATTCCACAAGCAAAACGCTTTTCTTTGGTATGATTACGTGAATGTTTTTTTAAATCATTAATCTTAGGGCAAATTTCACAAATAGCAGAATTTTCTTCAATATGAATAAGCAAATGTTTTTGTAATTCATCATTAGTAATAAAAACTTTCTGGCAATTTTCACAGACATAGGAGTTTTCCTTAGTATGAATATACAAATGATTTTGTAGATCATAATTAGTAGTAAAAACTGTTTGGCAAGTTTCACAAACATAATTTCTATTGTCATTATGAATACGCTTATGTTTTTTTAAATGATCATTAGTAGTAAAAGACTTCTGGCAAACATCACAAACATACGGCTTTTCCTTGGTATGAATACGTAAATGTGTTTTCAAATGATCATTACGAGAGAAGGGTTTCTGACAAAATTTACAAACATACGGTTTTTCGTTAGTATGAGTACGCATATGATTTGTCAAAACACATTTCACTGAGAAGCCTTTATTACAAATATCACAAAAGAAAAGTTTCTCTTTTGTGTGTGTACGTAAATGTACAATTAAATTTACGGGTTTCGAAAAGGTTTTGTTGCAAACAACACATGGAAAGCATTTCTCCTTTGAATGAGAATGTAGACGGGTTTTTAAATTAGACATTTGACAAAAGTATTTGTTGGAGGTTTCAAAACAGTCAGATATTCCTTGTGCATGGATACGATGACGTTCTATAAAACAATGAACTGCAAAAACAATCTATTGCGAAGATGATATTTTTCCTTTGTATGAATTATCAAATACTTCTATAATGTCTCTTAAGAAGCACCTCTTTTGGAAAAATTCATACTTACAAGGTTTTATCCATCATGATTAGAAAAAAAAGGCGACTTCAGTTTGTTTAAATGAGTTAAATTATTGCCACTTATTTCACTATGCTTATTCACTTTCATAGGTGCTTCTAAAAAAATGTTTTGCTTTTGAATAACTTCTAACAAAAATATCACAAATAACATTTACCAAATATATCCAAAACAAAAAGGGTTGTCTAATAAAATTGTTGTTAATATTATTAGCTCTTTGTTTTATTGGTTCGCAGTTAGAGTAAGTACACTCTCACAGTGCCTACAAGTTAGTTTTTTTTTTTGTATCTCGCTCACACATTTCAAAACATGTAGTTCTTCACTTCCAAATCTTCTCTGCATGTAGTTCAGTTCAGTTCAGTACAGTATTATTACTGTATATCTGGAGCTCTGGCTAACACCTTATGCTCCGAAATGATTAATTGCATTATTTTCTTTAAATAGGATGCAAGTATAGGTCTTGATTATTATGTAAAATTGTAAGTTTTGTTAACTTATGCTTCCAAAGTGGTAGATGAAACTAGTGTATTTTGGATCTATAACTTGATATTTTAAAATCTATTGGTTGTTTTTAAAAATTCTTCGACTTTTTGAATATGCTATATTGTATCACAATTCGCTATTGATGAATAAGACCATTCACCATGATCAGAGATAAAATTTTTTAATGTTTTACGTTGCAACTGATATTTGTTGCAGGTTAAAATAAAATGTTCACTAGTTTCTGGTACATGGCAATCTGAACACAATGGGGAATCTGTTTGTTTAAAAAGAAAATAAATATTTAATGATAATTTCTTTGCCCGCAGCTTATTAATTAAAACTTCTGTATTTCTATTTTTTGCTGCCTGTCTTTTCCATTTTTTAAGATGAGAAATATAACTATAATTTTTATGTCTCTTGCTCTTTTTCCATGTTTCTTCGTTTTCGTTTTTGTGTTGATTTTTGAAAAATGTATGTAGATCTTCCCAAGTAATCCAAGGAATAATATTCCAAGGATCTGGAGAGGCTTTAGCTAATTTATCTACTTCTTCATTAATTTCTATTCCCTTGTGAGCTGGTACCCAAATGAATGTAATTGATTGAGCTATTTGGAGACACTCGTGTAACGTTGAATTTAAATTTAATATTATCGTACTGGATTTTCTGTTAATATTAAGGATACTTTTTAGAACTGATAAGCTGTCCGTCAGGATGACATAGTTTTCTGTTTCTGAAACCCAATTTTTTAACGCAGTCCAAATGGCAATAGCTTCCGCTGTAAAAATGGAAATCATTTCTTTCAGAATGTAATTTTGTCTAACTTTTTTCTTGGGGATTAAGATTCCTATTGATGTTTGATCAATATTTTTAGAACCATCTGTTGCAATTATAATACTGTCATTAAAGTTTGACTGGATATAATCATTAAACATATTTTGTACTATGAGATCTGGAAGGTCTCTGTTTTGAAATGGCAGTTCATGAGTATAGATGTTAATTTTGTGGTTTTCATAGATTGGAGGAGGAGGAGTCCACTGAAGAATATCTACTTTAGAAATACATAGTTCTTGGAGCAGGTTGATTGACTTTTGAAAAATACTGATTTCTTTTTCTCTATATCTATAAAAATTATTATTAATATCCCAAAATAACCTTGCATTTGGTGACCAGTCCTTTAATGCTATTTGTTTAATAATAAATTTTTGACAAAGGAAATTATGTCGGTTATTGATACTGCCATTCATAGATTCCGCTCTTAATACGTCTATCGGAGTGTTTATTGGGAGACCTAGGGCTAAACATAATGCAGCATTGTAAATTGGTTCTAGTTTTTGTCTATTGCTATTGCTTGAAAAGGAAAAAAGTTGACTTCCATAGTCAAAATTAGAACGGATTGTAGCATTAATAATATTTAAAAGAGTATCAGTTCTTGTTCCTATTTTAGGGGACGATAATGCTTTGATTGCATTTAAATATTTAAAACCTTTCTGTCTGAGGTAAATAATATGATTTTTACAAGTGATATTGGGGTCGAAGACTATCCCTAGAATTTTAAGACACTTTACTTCGGGAATGGGTTTGTCACATATTTTAAGTATAGGAGGTATTGTACTTCTTTTTCTGGAAAAGTTGATTAAACTGCTTTTTTCTAGAGAGGTGGACAACTTTCATTTTTTACACCAGGTTGAAATATTGTTTAAAGATATTTGTAATTCTACTATTGTTTTGTTCCAATTTGTGCCGCTATTATATAAAAAAATGTCGTCTGCATAGACCAGAAGATGGCTGTCGTGTTGGATTTCAAAAATGTCTGCCATATAAATCATAAATAGGAAAGGGCTCAAGATGCAACCCTGAGGTACACCATAATTGTTTTTGCTGATTTTCGAAAAATTGTTTCGCCATTTAATTTGAATTGTTCTTTGATGTAAGAAATTTTGAATCCATTGTAGCAAATTACCTGAATATCCAACTTTTTTTTAATTTAGAAACTAGACCACACTGAGTCATATGCTGATTTAATATCTAATGCTACTAGAATAAAGTATTCCTTACGTTCTCTAGCCAGTATGATATCGTGTTGTAGTTGAAGAATCGTATTAATACTGCTTCTGTGGGGGTAAAAGCTATGATGATTTACGTGAAAAATTTTATTTTGAAAGCTGAAATCTAACATTCTGTGTAGGATCATTCTTTCTATTAATTTGGCAACTATTGAGGTAAGTGAAATTGGGCGATATGACGCTATTTCCTTGGGATTTTTGTGAGGTTTTATGAATGGTAAAATAATTGTGCGAGACCAATCTTTTGGAATTTGACTAGATGACCAACTGTCATTAAAGGATTTCAGGAGAAGATTTATTGCTTTGATGGGGAGGTGGTTGATTGTTTGGAGAGAAATTTTATCATGCCCTGGACTGCTGTTTTTTTTATGAGATATTGCTATTTTTAATTCTTTTAAAGAGAACGGTTTATTAATATCTTGGCTATTGTCCGGAATAAAAATATTTTGGATACTATTATTGTTTTGTTTTGCGTAATATTTTAAAAAACAATTAGCTTGGGATTGTTCGTTTGTTAGTATGATTCCATTATTCTCAATGATGTTAAATGAAGAATAGTTCGACATTGTTCTATTTTTGATTATACGAATTATTTTAAAAAGAATTTTAGGAGAAGAGATTTTTTCACATGTCTTGTGCCAAAAGTTTTCTTTACAGGTTTTTATTGTTCGCTTAAGTTTTGCACTTATTTCTTTATATTTTATCCAGTCTTCCTCTTTGAAGTATTTTCTAGCTTTCTTAAGGAGTTTTCTTTTTTTTGCTCTTAAATACCCGCATGCTGCTGTCCACCATGGAGCTCTTGAATTTATCTGATTTTTTTCTGATTCCTGAGACAAGATTTGGGCTTTTCTAATTTCTTCTACAACATCTATATTTATATTTTCATCCAAATTTAGCTTTTGTTGAATAAGATTAATAAATTTGTTCCAATTTGTTTTTTGTCTAAAATTATTTGTTGTTGAGCTGTTTGTTCTTTTGTAATTAATAATAATAGGGAAATGGTCACACACACACACTTCCAAAATTATCGGTACTTGTGGACCACGACATATCATAATTTAAATTTATAGATGATAATGAAAGATCTATAGATGTAAAAATTCCCGATGAATGGAGATAAGTTGGGCTTTTATCGTTTAATAAAATTAAGTCATTTTCGATAATCCAATCAAAAATCTTCTTCCCAGACGTATTTGAGTTTTTTGAACCCCATATTTCATGAGATGCGTTGAAATCTCCCAATATTAAGCTATGATTATCTATATATGAAGCTATTTTTGATAAACTGTCATCTTTAAAGTTACCCGGTGGGATGTAAATATTAAAAATTGTGATAGGAACTGTATTTATCTGAACTTTGACTAATAGAATTTCTAAGTCTTCGCTAATTTCTGAGAATATTTTTATTGCGCTAATATCTTTGTTTAAAATTATCATTAATCCTCCTCCTCTTCTGTTTTCTCGATCGATTCGGAATATATTCTTATTGGGAATTGTGAAGTTATCATTAGGGTGTAGCCAAGTTTCTTGGATTATTAAAATGCTTGCTTTTTGAAAAATTGGCGTGAATAGAATATCTGATTTTTTGTTTTTAATTCCACGTGCATTCCATTGGATTATATTCATGATATAAAGGGGGAAAATGTGCAATACTACGAAATAGTTTAAATGTTCAAAAAGAAAACCGATTAATATTTTATTTTATTTATTTATTTTTTATTTTTTAGGATGCAAGAAATTTTGTATATTTATATCTAAATTTTATTTTGTTCTACTATACTTTCTAAATTAATTTCTCTCTTTTCTGAAAAATTTTTTAGTCTTTTTGCTTTTTCATTTATTTTTCTAATAATTCGAAAGTCGTTATCTTGTGAAACTGTTATATTGGATGCAATTTTTTTTAGCGAAGATTCCATTGTGTTCATCAAGGATGAAAATTTTAAATTTATTTGATTTATCATCGCGTTTAGCTCTGCCGTAAAACGTTGTACAATTTGTTCCAATTTCATTTCAAAAATGTTGTTATTTTCTTCCAATTTTAATTTTAATTCTTGAAACTTTTTTTCAAGGGTTTCTATTTTCTCAGTTTGTTTATTATAAGTTATGGCCGAGAATGAGGTTTTTTTTTTCTTTATAGAACTTTTCGACTGCTTCGTTTCTCGAGATTTGTTGCTTATTTTTAATTTTTAAGATTTCGACTTCCTCCTGATATTTTTTACAGCTTTTATCGTTAGCTTCATGATTTTCTCCACAACAGCTACATTTTTTTGTATTTATTTCTTTACACTCGTTTTCAAAGTGGTTTAGTGAACATACACGGCATTTAATTGAGCTTCTACAAAATTTGTGTATATGGCCAAATTTCCAACATTTAGTACATTGTTTAGGTTTTTCAAAAAAAAGGCTAGTTTTAAACATTTCAAATCCTATTGATACTCTTTCAGGAATCGTGCATCCTATTTGGGTTACTTTAATTGTTTTGATCGGTTTGTATCCTGATTCTGTTTTTTTTGTGAACCGTTGGATGTCCAAAATTGCGTGATTGTTATTTTCAAGTTCAGATTTTATGTCATCTATTGTGTATTCCGTGTCTATTCCCTGTAAAATATAACTTGTACTTAGGCCAATAAAGGATAATCTAGAAAAAATTTTACATCCATTAATTTCTTTAATTTTTAAAGCTTCTTTGGCGGTCACGCAGCTATTTGTTTTGATTATAATTTCTGAATTTCTTGTTTTGCTAATACTTTGAATATTTTTCTTGATTGTGAAATTTTTCATTATTAATTCCTTTAATTTAAGTGGATTACCACACTGAAAATTATTTTCCGATTTTAAGAAAATTGTGATATTTGGGGTAGTATTTAAATTCAAACTTTCCTCAAACCTGGCTAATAATTCCATATCAGTTAATTTGCTTCTATATCTATTCAATGTTAAGTCTGTATTGGTAGTCTCCACCTCCATATCATTCCCTGGGCGAGAAAAATCACCCATTCTCTCTATCTCACTCCAACACTCCACTTTGAATCAATACACCAACTTGTGCATGATTTAAAATTAAGAAAAAAAGTCTCCAAAGTCAGATGAAAAGTTATACCAAATAACTTTCAAAAAAAAGAAGAAAAAAGTTAATGAGGAACGATCTCACCAATTCGGATCCGCTTGAAAAAGTTGCCAATCAAACGATAGTCACCTATCAACCACTTCACACCTTATCATGTAGTTCATTTTGTATTTAGAAAGAGCTCGCTCGGTTTTGGTGAAGCAGAAACATCAATTCATTGGAGATCAAACTAATTTTTTTACATATATCAGTTTTTATACCGAAGAAAAAAATTGCTAAAGTTTTTAGTAGAATTAATTAATAAATCCTACAAAAACATTATAATAAAAAAAAAATGAAAGATTTTCTGGAGGATATTTCGAAAGGTGGAGATAGACTTTTTATTGTTACTTCATAATCGGGAGCAGAAACAAAAATCTTGAAGATTGAAGACAGTGGTGTATAAAAGGGGAGGGTTTGGGGATTTAATATTCTCTTAAAGATCAATAAAATTTTATGGTTTTTATCCCTTTACGTTTACAACTACGTGTTTTTTAAAATGTAACCACTTCCCCCATAAGAGATGTCTGTGTGCGCCACTGAGTGAAGAGAACAATGAATAAATAAATAAATAAATAAAATTATGGCAAGCATATTGCGTGTTTGAGAGGACTTCACTTAAAGGGACTTAAGATTTTCAAAACCAAATGTTTTCTAACTTAAGTTTCTTGAGGTTTAAGTTCTCCAAGGCGTATTCTTGAGAGGGACCAGTGAGTAGTAATTCTGCGCATGAGTAAGTTTTTATGAACGCCGTATTCTAATGCTACACCAGGGCTATTGGTGGTGGAACTCGTAATTCTGAATCGCAGTCAAGTTACGAGGCCGACACCTGAGTCGGCACTGCACTCTAATAAGTAATTATATGCAAACGATCCGATTGGAAAAAAATCTCCTCGCATATATAGTAGTACATTTTTTAGATGATATTTAGTGGTTCTGTTCTTTTGGAAATAGCATTGATATAGGTTGAACACAGTATAATTTAAACAATCTCAAAAATTCATTTTTAAATTTTTTTATTTCAAAATAAATTAAAATATTTCGTTTAAATCAACTAAATTAAATTTCATGTTTTTTTAAAAAGCAATGGATCATAAACATTTAAATACGAAGATAAATTATATATCTATTATATTTTTACAAATACTAGACTATAAATAACAAATTATTATTAACTTTATTTTTCCATTAGTGCTAGGGAAATAGTTATTAAAAAGTTATCAAGTAAAAGGAATGTATATGTACTAGCTTTTTAGTATGATAGATGCAAAATAGAAAATTAGAGAAAAATTCATTTCTGGGGGGAGGGGGGGGGCATATTAATCTTTTGAAGGAAAGGAAATGAAAAAAAACTGTAATTAATCTCAAGTTCTAGCATTTCAAAAGTTCAGCATTAGTGTTTTAATAAATCATATTTTTTTAAACAATATTTTCTACATGCTAATGCTTCTTTGAAATTAATCCATAGTTTTCTATAAAAGTTAATAAACATTAAGTAATAATATAAGCGCCTAAAGCTAATTTAAAAACTGTTTTATTACTGTTAAAGTAAGAATCTCATAAAAACAAGGAAATTGTAGAATTTATAATGTGAAAATATTCAGCAAAGAGTATTAAGAAATCGCTCTTTTTCCCCTTGCAAAACTGAAAAAAAAAAGATTTTGTCAAAATTTAAATTTGTTCATAGATTATATCCATTTTTTTAAAATGTTGGATTAAGGTTTTTCTTTGCAGATCGCACACAATAAAAACATTGTTTTTTTTTAATTTCAGGATTTAAGAAACATAAGCCAAAATTATTTTTTATGAAAAAAAATTAATATAAATGACAAATTTTTTATTGTAGAATATCTTGCAGAACATCGAATAACAAATCCCATTCAGTTATATCATATGTAACATTAAGAAACAAGTGTCAGTAAATCCTTCAGATAGGGTGCAAAAAAATGAAATTGATAAAAATATACTTACTCTGAAACAATCATGTATATTATTAAATTTTTAATGAGCAAAATTGGATTTATTTTTTTTTATTTTTACGTAAAAACTTTGCTTGTATCTTTATCCGAAATACAATAATTCCTCCCGCCTTCTCAATCATAAAAAATTTAATTTTAATTTCTTGTTTGTTTTTCGATTATTTAATCAGAAATAGCTGCAACATTTGAAAACATCTTGCAAAAATTTCAGATACACTTGATTCTTTTATATTCTTATCTCACAGGAGGAAAAACTGGGCTATCATTTTTAAGATTTTAACCTCTTGTTTCTCGCTCCCGTCAAATTCACGGGGTGAAATTTCCCTCTCTATTTCCCTCGTGCGCGTGATATTTCCGGGCTGGAGTGTTGAAAACTAACTTGCCATAAAAGCTTGAAACAATCTATTTATTATGCCGGTAATATTGTTTTTTTCTTAATCTATACACTCTAGATGGCAGCACCAGATTATTTTTAACGTGTTTAGCGAAAATTATTTTTTTAAAACTAAATGTCACCACAACAAACATATATATTAGCGATATGGTTTTTTAATCTTAGGTTAAGTACTCAGTTTAGCTTTTCGTAAAAACAAGTGGGTAAAAATTCTGGGGAAAAAACTGATAAGAAAATAAATATACTTTTCTATATTGTATACATTATACAGTTAGACAGTAAATAAATCGGATTGTACTTTTAGTACTTTTTTGTCATGACTACAATAAAAATATCGGAGCAGTAGACATTGTAGACCAATATATTGGAGATTACTGAATTGCTCGAAAACGAGGTAAGAAGTACTGTAAGATATTTTTTTTATAAGAATTACCTTATTTATAAAAAACAAGGAGGCAAAAATCACATTTGATGTTCGTTTATCTTTAGTAGATGAACTTATTGAAAAGTACTGCAAAAAGAGGCCGGCCGAATTTGGAGAATAACTCCAACCGTTTGATTAAAAGCTGTTTTATTAGACAGATACCTTTCACTGATAAGAAGCGGCAACCATCAAGAGAATACAAAGTTTGTTGTTCCAAAAAAGATGAAAACAATAAGAAATGCAGAAAGGAAACTCAGTATTACTGTCCAGTTTGTGATTTTGGCCTTTGAATCTCATGTTTTGAAACCTATCTCACAAAAAAATTACTAATGTTTATTTATACTATGCAAAAATGTAATAAAATTCATTTAATGTTTAAACCACATGTTTTTCAAAAAAAATTTCGTCGTTGTTGGAAAGCCAACATTCAGTGATTATAACCCTAAATGTTTGCTTTATTTAAAAAATTAAATTTCGTATTCCAAGCTGAAAATTAATCCAAAAATTAAAAATGAATACATATATTGAACATGTACTTAGTTTTATATAATTTTCTTGAATGAAAAAAAAATGGCACTTTTAGGACCGTTTTCTTCAAAATTATCCGATCGTTAAGGGGTTAAAAAGTTAAATATATTTATAAACCGTTGGTAAAGATTAAATACAGTATAACGTCATTTATTCGAATCAATTGGGACCGGACACCATTCGTGTACTCGATTGTTTGGATAACCGAAAACCGAATGCGAACCATGCAGTATATGATACTGGACATTATACAAATATTGAAAATCATCCTATGCGGGAAACGTGCTTGAAGAAAAAGCCAAATAGGTGCAAAATCTCGCAATTTTACCTTGATTGTGGAAAATGATCACTTATTTTTCGCTGTACCATTGTACACCTTCGTTTTTCCACTGCAATTTCTCTGATTCTCTTCAGTAGCAGTTGCTGAGTAAGACAGCCTTCTGATTGTTGTTCGTACCACTCCATAGCTGTCTCTAACGCAGAAACGCGTCAGCATTTGATGAACCCTGCTACTTTCGTTGTTGCTGTTGTTGTCCTCGTCTTTATCCGTTTCATCGTCGACAGGGTCGTATTCTTCTTGCACGGAAGTCACTATCTTGTCATTATTTAGCATTTGGAATCCACAGTCTTCTGCATCCCAGGCTATCCAGGTTTCTACATCAACGACACTCAACAAAAGAGCATGGTAACGGTAACGGTTATACTTTACGTGGAACCTTAGAGAAATCTCTATCATCCACTCATTATAATAAGTAGAAAAAAATAAGAATAATTTGCTGAAGTGTTATATAAGAATATAAAGCAGTCAACAATGAGTGCAGCGCAACAACGCTAGTGGAGGGGTGAGTGGGAAACCACTCATCCAGTTGATTTAGTTAATGACGTCACATCTCTGACAACCATGCCCGTCTTTCAACCGGCTGCCGCATCTCGACGGAACGAGGGGTGAAAAGGGAGGAATTTCTTTAATATCAAAGATTAAAGAGAATATTATTTTTAAATCCGTTACTCATTACCTCTTAAATATCTGCGTGCGGTTATTGAAAGGAGATTTTAAATAACCACTTGGAAAAAAGTAAGAAAAGGTGGAGAAGTTTAAAATAGGATCAAGTTATCACACTAACCGCATGCAAAAGCTTGCATGGAAGGGGGTAATAATTAGGGAGAATAAAGTCTTGTAAAAGAAAACAACGAGTGATAAATAATTTAATTTGTATCAAGACATTCTCATCCTTTTCAGAGTTGGGAAGTGTTGATATGAGTGGTTAAGGCTGCTGTATGTCTCTTAGAAGAGCTAGGGATAGAAGTAAGATAAGCCGGGATTTCTCTGATGGATTCATTTGGAATCTGTGGTAATCGTTTGAAAATTTTTTCTGATTGTTAACAAAAGAGCACGTATACATCCCCTCATACACTGACCCAATATTCCGCGCAGATGTTTACCAAATCACAATTGAAATTCCCCAAATATCCCTCACCTTGGGTTTTCCGGTCACTTTTGGCCTCACAGGAAACAAATGTTTAGCATTGCACTGTTCGAAAACGTATCCGGACTTTGGTTCAGATATTAAACATTCGGATAAACGACGTTCTACTGTATAGAAATCAGCACAATTAATCTATTTATTTTGCAAAATTTAGCAGATTTATAAAGATATAAAAATTACTAATCTCATCACTAAGACATTTTCAAAAATTTTAATATTGTTTTTTCACACTGTCTAAAATCTTGTAATATAAAATGTTTGGATTATTTTTATGCAGTTTATTAATATTAAAATATGCAGTAATACCTCGACTTACGCAAATTCGGAGTCATGCGATTTTCAAATCTAGTCGATTCGTTTTTTTCCCCCATCGTTAAAACTCAGGCGGAATTATTGGCAGAGCCTAAGCCCAGTGAAATTGGTAATTTCATTGAAGAAGTTATTGATCTTGGGAGGCAAATTAATTCAGAAGTGGATAGTGATGACGTTCAAGTACTGCTGAATTTCCACAATCAGGAGTTGACAACTGATGATCTCGTAGAAATACATGAGTAAGAGCGAGACATTGAAAAACTTGAATCTGTAGACCCAGTTCAATTAGAAGATCGAATGACCATTGGTAATTTGACAGGCCTCAGTTTAATTAAAAAAGGGTTACAAATTTTAGAAAATTCGTACCCGAAATTTTTGTCTCCAAAGAAGAGTGCATTTTTTCACCAAAACAAGGAATAAAAAAATTATTATCATGCTACGAGGACATTTTGTGGGAGGAAAAGAACAAACGAACCTTTGAGCCGGCAGCATATATAATAGATTTTATGAAACCTTTTATTGATGCATCAAAATAACTTTGGTTTGCGATTTTGTATTTGTGTTACCTCTAAGTATTTATTGGGCATTTTTTTTTTCTAAATTATTCCTTTCCGGCCCAACTAAAAATATTTATACGTATTTATATGCGAAATTATACTTCGACTTACTTGGTGATCACCTATCGCGTAAGTTCGGGGTATTACTTTATTCTATTGTTAATAGGTTCTGAAATTATTTTTTGTTCCAATAAAATGAAAGTAAATTTAATAATGGAATTTAATAAGCGCTACACATAAAAGATGAAAAAGATCATGTTTGCTTGATTTTCTATTAAATTATTCTAGGACGAAAAGTGCTTTGCTCTAATGTATCACTCACAATTATGTCTCCCATCCGGTATAGTGGTTAGCGACGCTGACTGCTCTCCCGTAGAAGAGTTCGAATTCCGGAGAAGACATGGATGTTTGTAAATGTATAGTGCCTTTGCGGCAGGGGGTACTTTAAATAGCCATCGAGCCTCAAGTCCTCTCGTGAAGTTGGTGGAAGAGGAAGAAAGGTGGGAGTCCCCTGATCCTCCCCTAGGGTGTTCTTCCTCAAAATTGGGGTAGAACTGATCTAAATCGTACTGCCGCCTGAATGGTGCTGAAGGCTACGGTCAACGACAAACGTTCATCCAGCCCTTTGCCACGATGAATTTCATGGGCCTGAATCTGATGCAGTCGAGATCAGGTGGCTTAAGCAACAACAACTTGTAACGGATCTATACGCGACTTTCTATTAATCCTCTCGGGTATTCTTTTGGCCAGCATTATTCACCAATCTTCTCCTAAAGAACGAAACGTGATACGCAAATGAAGTTTATTTTATATATTCCTAGTTTACGAGTTATATCAAGGTTAGTGAATTGGAAGTGAAGAGAATAGGTAAACAGACAGTTAGAAAGTAGAAGTTTAATTGACAAGATAGTTGCAAGGTGAAGATACCAGGATTGGCTTAAAAGTCCTTGTAAAAGATTATAACCAGAAAGTGTTAAAGATAAGTTTGATCGACTAGAAGTCTGCATAAGTTCAGATACTGTCACCTTATATTTCGTTGATGTTTAAACAGTTAAAGTCGTTAGGCGGACATTAAATACTTAGCTTCTGTGTAAAGTAATATTAAGGAAGAACCACATTATTATATATGTATTCTCCCCAAACGCGATTCTCGTCTCCTCCCTCTGTTGCTTGACTGAATTATCCTATTTATAGTGTTATTTGTGTTTGAGACGATTATAGTTGATAAATAAAATGATTAGAATTTATCATGTCAGATGATCCTTTAATTCCTTCCACACCTTAGCGCCGAACGACAAAACTGGGTACAGGAGTGACAAAGTGCAGTCTTTTCAGACGAGTCTCGCTTCTGCGTACAGTAATTTAAAGGTCGTATACGTGACTGAGTTGTTTAATTGGATTTAATAGTTTCAATTTTCATTGCTAAAATTATTTCTGCTTGATTATGTATCCTGTTCTCATAGTTACATAATTAAAATTGATTTCAAGGCCAATTTTTGTTTTAAAAAATAGTTTATGTAACTTAGAAGCTTTTTCATTAATTTTTTCTGTTCAAGATACTATTGAAAGTTTTTGTAGATACACTCAAATGTATGTTTTATAAAAGTTAGAATGGATTCTCAGGTCTGAGATCTCTGGTTATATTTTTAAAAAATCTTGTGTTTTTTCCAAGTTAAGCGAGAAAAATAATTATTACAAATCAACAAGGAAACAGATTTTCAAATCTATACTAACTTTTTTCGCAGTTTCCTATGAAACAATGACTAATAAATGACTAAAAAATTTTAAAAACTGGGCATCTTATAAGTTTGAAAAGATTTAAATTCTTAATTTTTTTTCAATTGTGAAATAAAAGCTGGTCAAACTGACTTTTTGCTTTCAGAATCAACATAATATAATTTGAAAAAAACAACAACATAAATTGTATTTTTGCTGTTAATGTCTCCAAAAAATATTTTTAAAAAAGGGTACTTTTTAGCTTTAAAAACAAAGTGACTTAAGCCAATTTAAAAAAAAAAACACACACACACACACCTCAATTACTGGAAATTATTTGTTATGTCTGGTTGTACATTTTTTCTTGTTTGAAAAATTCTTATTTTTGAATACTATGGCCAAAATATATTCAATTAATTTTATGACCTGAAAAGTTTATGGAATGTCCAACACAATAATCTTGTGATTCGCTGTTTTTTTTATATATATATAAATGTTATTCATCATTGAAATTGTACAGAAATATTTGTTTGGCTTGATACATTTTGAATTTAATTGTGAATGGAAATTTTATGTGACTATTCATTTATATATATATATTGTATTGCATTTTTTCCATCTAATTTGTAATTCATTGTGCTGTAAAAATGAAATTCATTTTCACCAATGGATAAATATTATTAATCAAAAACTTTCATATTAACTCACTTTAATATGAGATGAACAATGGCTTAAAGTAAACTTTTTTACAAGTTTAAATTGTATTTTGGAACCATCTATTGTTCATACATAAATCATATTATTTTCTATTATTTTTCTAAATTATATGTAATTCAATAAGAAAAATATATTTAAAATTAAGGATAATTAAATTGAATTTCTGAAAATTATTTCACCTTTTCTGATGATACATTCCCTTAATATTGTACAGTATAAAAGAAGTAGATCAACATGTTATAGGCACTTTATATAAAAAAAAGTATTTATTAAAAATTGTAATGTAAATTTTTAATATAGTACATATTCGCATTAATAATAACTTGTGACCCAAGTGTCGCATACCCATGCACATGTTTTTTATTGCGTGATGTTATTTTTATAAAAGTTTTAATTTTTTGTTTGATGCTTAATATAGCAACCGCTGAAGGTAACTTTTTAATATGCTGAAAGAGCTCTCAACACTTGCTACAGTAACTGCAACTTAAGAAAAAAGTTTTAAACAATTAATACATGTAGAAATAACTCATTATATTTATTTAGCATGTATTGCAATATATCTTGTGTGTTATTTAAATCTCTTACATTCAAAATCAAATTCTGTTGCTAACTGATTTCATCTACATTTTTGTTGTAAACTTAACAAAAGTCTTGTAACTTTTTTCTAATTCATGTTTTTCGCAGGTTTTTAAATCAGAATTAATATTTGGTATACTTATATAAATCTATTTGCGTAAAATCAATATTGCAGTGTTATAGAAGTAACATGTAAATTCCTCTACTGGGTTTTTTTATAACTTGCTAAGTGATGCACAATTCTATTTTTAGAGGTTTTTTAAAATTTTGTTTACATATGATAAATTAACACAGGGTCATATTTATTTATTCTATTAAACTAAAAAAATTCCATTTATAGCTGTTCATATTATTTCATGGTTTCCACAAAGTGGGAGATCATTAAATGCTAAGAATTGAATGACAAGTCTTTGAAATATCAATTTGAGAGTCGTTACATTTCCTTATTTATAAAAAGTTTGCCATGATCAATTTTTGTTATTTTATTAGAATCATTTTAGATATCTTTACATGTATAAAGTATTTACATTGTAAAAATAAAATTCATTTTCATCAAAGAGCTGATCGCCAATGAAATAAAATATTAATTTGAATTTTAAGTGTAGGTAGGCAAACTTGACGTAAATGTAATATATTTTATAGACAATTGTTACTTTTCATCTCTAAATGCTGAAAAAAAATGAGAAAATTCATGCCTAACATTTTTGATATATATAAATTCCACCCGTGTGAAGAACGAGTATACCAGCTAATAGCATACTAGTTCAAAGGAAAAAAAATGAAGAACTTTCTATAGTATTGATAAAGGAAACCACAAAATGACAGGATCATTTCAAATATCTGACACTGGTAAGCCACACTATTATAAAATATGCAATTCATGAAGTTGTAAAAAAAATTTTCATCAGAGGATAAATATATATGAATTAAATACTTCCCTATCAACTCTTAATATTTTATGTACAAAATTATTTTAAAAAGCTTAACATTTTAAAACAGATACATCTATAAAATCCACAAATCATTAAGAAATATCCATAACTACGAGGGATGAGCAGAAAAAAGGTTACAAGTCGAATAAAAAATATTTATTTACAATAGACAGAAAATACAAAAAGGGAATTAAGAGGCATATTCACCTATCACATTTCGTCATAATCACCAAGTCTATTTAGGCATTTATCATAGAGAATGCAGAACCTACTTGTTTAATCCCGTCCAGGTAGAAATTGCCCTTGTCCATTGAGCCAGTCTCAATACAATATCGCAGCACATCAGAAAATGATATACTGCGTGCTACCATAGCTCAAACCCAGCTCTGACGAGATTTCAAGCAGAGTTACCCGTAGATCAATCTAAGTAGTTTCTTCAATTTGTGCCATGGTGATTTCTGTCGTTGCAACATGTTGTCTGCTCATTGCAGATGCGGACACTTTTCGTTCATAAAAATCATATCACGGCTCGCACTTCCAAACGATAACAATTTCCAAAGAATCTTGCCATTTCAATCTGCATCAACCTGAACCATCTGGGCACTTTCACTATCTACCCGCAAACCAGCTGTATACCAAGTAGCACGATCTGTCTCCACTGTTGCAGAAACCATCTTTGTTTTCCGTTGGAACATAAACTGTGGCAAACACCTGCTTACAAAATGTTGGAGTGCCTCCAGCAGGACAAGTGCATGTTGCACTTATAACCTTAAGTTTAAAAAAAAGTATTAAATATCAAAAAGAAATAAATTCTAAAATTAGATTGTAAATTTATGAGTTTTCGGTATTTACATATTAGTCTACTGATTAATAAACGTTGAAAGATTTGTGCCAAAGTTAATTTACAGCTTAAATTAAATTTAATTATTTTATCTAAAGACCATAATTTAAATAAATAAATTATATGAATGAAAATTTTAAATAAGTGAAAATTAACAGTTTTTTTTACATAAAAACACATCATAAAGTGCTTGATTTAAAAATACTATGCCTTATAAGAAAAATTAGTAACAATTTGGGAGAATCTTAATGTAAATACAACATTTCTCCATATTGAATTTAAGTTTTAAATGAAAAAATTTACATTTCTTTATCAAAATGGTTTGGCATTTCTTGCCTTTACTTTTAATGTGTTGGAATCAAATTAGGATTTACTCATAAATAGCAATAACTATGTAATGACTAAAGCTGAATAATGTATATTCATTAAAATAGAAAACAATGCAATTGATATTCAACGCTTCTCTAAAAAATAAGAATCAAATTATAAACTTATTGATAATATAGCTATTCAAAAAATTTAAATTTGTCCATTCACATTTCTTTTACAGAAGTTTAAAAAGCTGCTAAATTTGAATAGTTGCCATTACTTTTAATCTTTAAAATCAACTTATAATGAAATGATAAATAACAATATTAATGTTATTAAAAACCTATTTTGTATTTTAAAACAATGAGTTAAACTAAAGCATAAATGAGTAAATAGCAATGCATTCATAATAGTTTCAGAAAGTATCTAAATTGAACACAAAATAATATATAACTTACCTCAGAAGTTGTTCTGATCTGAACAGATGACTTGTACTTTACTCTCTTCATTTCTGCTTTTACAACGCTTTTGATAAAAAAATTAATAATTCACTGAGCAATCAGGCTCGGTAAACGACATGTTGCTCACAAATTTGTCATCGAATAAAAAATATAAAATAAAGAACTACAAAATTAATTGAGAACTAAAATAACTGAGAGCTATATCTAAGTGAATCAAGAGCTATAAACAAATACACCAGCTAACACTAGTCGAAGCAGACTAATATCTAATTAGATAAATAAACTACAATAAAACAAAAATTATATAAAAAGTTGTTAAGATTATTTCCTAACAAATATATACACTAGAATAATGCAAGAAATACAATGATATCACATATTTTAATTAGATAAAATTAAAGCTAAAGAATGTCAACAACTTGCGTATAGGGTTCTACCACGGTAATGCAAAGCACGTGCAACTGTTGCCCAATTTGTCACGTGATTACTCGCTTGGTGCCAGTCATTCGCGAATATCCCCCATTAAAATTATGAAAGCAGTCATAAAAATTAGAGCTGTTGTTGTAAAGAAAAGAAAACATGTCGAGTTTTTCAAAATTAACTGTACAGTCTGGAGGGAAAAAATTCACGCGCATACGCAAAAAGTTTTTAAGTAGTTAAGTGTGAACATCCTTCTCTGTAATACATATACATTTTGTTGGAATGGAATTTTTATTGCATTGTACTGTTCTAATGCCTGGGGTTGCCAAAGTCACGAGCTCGTGATGAAGTTTCAGTTGAGTAGTGTTTCCTGAATCGACTAAAGATTTATTGTATAAAGAAATATATTGAAGCTCATGGCGTAGAAGTTTGTCGAGTAGAGTGCAAACTCGAATGTCATCCTTCGTACTTCACTGTGGTTCAGAATTAAGTAGTTCGTTGCCAATAGCTACTTGTAAATGCAACAAAAATGAACTATCAATCAATTGTTGAGAATTTAACTTTAAATTGAAATTCTTTTTTTGGAACTTTTCATTCGGAATGAAAGCAATTAAAAAGAAATGAGGGAGAGGGGAAGAATACATGATGAAAAAAACAGAAGATTTTTCATCAAAATAAATTTGGGAATGAAAAATTTCGTAATTATTTGTTTGGTATTCATGCTGTTTATGATGCTTTTCTCTTAATTAATTCTCCATTTGTAGTTTTTGGCAGTTAATATTTTCACTCGTAGCCGAAATGTTGGAAATACAACAGAAAATTATTACGATTTTAAGCATTTGTGTTCATAAGTGATAGAAGAGTACTTATAGCGAATTTGTAAATGATAATGTGGGAGGGAAATCCATGTTAATTATATTTTTTAAAATGTTATTGCTTTTTCATGTGAGGGACTGAGGATAGTGACGTGTTCATATATCGTGCATATTTTCTTCCAATTCATTTTTTAAATATTAGTCGAGAAAATATGGTAGCGTTTTATAGTATAAAGATATGCAATTAAAAAAATCATTATACTATTTTTCAATTTTTTCAACTTTACGTATGGAAACAGATGATAAAGTTCCGATGTGGTAACAATTTCTGGATTTAATTTTTTTTCAACATATTGTGTGCTTGTCATGGAAAATTTGCTTCAATTTAGTTAAATTACTTTTCTTGCTGTTACATCGTATAACCAAACTTTTTATTGTACCTCATAAAAAAATTATCGTTAATTTTTAATACATGGTTGATATTCACTTTTGGAACTTAGATTTAGGTTAAGATATTGAACAAAGTAATCTGAAAATACTGCTTTTGGTAGTATTAATTAGGATGAGATTCATAAGTAAGTATACGATTTCAAAACGCTATTTAAAAAATTTCAAGTTACTTGTAATAGAAGTGTAGGTGAATGTTTCGGTATTTTTAGAGACTGTCGCAGATGTACTATATGTTTCTATATGTGTATTGTGATGTACCCGTTTTACTTTCCCTAATTGCTGAGAAAAAGTGGCCTAAACGGGTGGCCAAGAATTCTGACCCCTGTTCCCACGGCCATCCCTTAGAGTCCGAGGGCTGATATATCCTCAAGCCTGAGTGGATTTCCGTTTCCCCCGCATCTCGGACAACAGCGTGTCTGGAGAGCAGAGCCCCACATTATGCGCCGGAAAAGATACCACGCTTTTGAGGAGCCGACGGACAAGGGATGAAAAGAACAGCCGAAAATGGGACCAGGAGAAACCTAGGCTTTAAAAAGCATGGCGCGAGAATTTTCGAGGAGAACCGTTAGAGGCCTCAGACTAGCGAAAGGTGAGGATAGCGAACTTAGATTGAATCCACGATTGAATTCGGAAAGTGAAGTCTCTCAAGAGTTCCTCATGATAATGAGTATGCTTTAGACGAGCTGGACTTTACAGTGAAAGAGACTTTTAAACTGTGAACACGATTGCAGAACAATTGTAAAAGCATTCCAGAATATCTCTCTTTAATAAATGTGATTTGATAAGCTGATTCAAGTCATTACAGTACCCTCAGTTGAGTACCTCAGTACTAATTGAACCATTAGATTTTTACTTTATTTTAATCTCTACAAGTGCTTTGCTTTAAGAATACAAATTTTTAACTCTTTCGCCATATCTATAAACAATTCAGTCCGAGGTATGAAATGTGCTATCATTGACAGCTAGAGTTAACCCGATTGTCTTAAAGATATTTAAAATAAATATGTTAATATATTTAATATAAAATAGTAGGAATTGCGGTAAGAAATAATCAGAATAAAAGATGTGATAGTATTGCTGTTGACTGTATGGATTATTATTTATCAGCTGAAAGAAAATTTAATTACATGTCTTACATATGAAGAAATATTTTTATACAGCCACTGTACATAGACGTGTCATAATCTCTGATACAAAAATTGATTGATGCGTATTATAATAAAATTAATCTCCGATCATTTGCTCAGTGAGACTCAAGTGTCATTAAATCAAAGCCTGAAGAACTTTACAATTTATTAATATTAAAACAAACAGTTAAATTCCCAAACCTTAACATATTAACGTTCAATCGGGCTAACATCTTAAGAAACAGTCGTTATAATAATTCCTCAATATCTCGAATAAGAGGATCGCATGCATTTATATGTTAAGCCAGTGATTCCCAAAGTGGTCTATATAGACCCCAGGGCCTATGACGACCTACAAGGGGTCAACGCCAGCAAAAAAATAATTTGGGGGTCTATGATAGTGACTCTTAATTAAACTAGATCATGACTTTAAATTTAAAAGAAAATTTAATCAAGTGGAAACTAAATTTTACCTACTTAACAGATTTATTTACTAAATTTAATAGGGTTAATTTGCACTTACAAAGTGACAGCATAAGCTTTATTTAAACAAGAACCATTTCAGCGTTTCTTTCCGGAGTTAAGCTAAAGAAGTATAATACTAGAGGTCCAGAATTTTCTCAATATACACTGGTGTCCAAAAGTTAAGCATAATTGATAATTATGTGAATAAAGAAGGAACTGTAAATCAGAATGGCGGGAAACATGATATGCGAGTGTAAAATGGTTATAAAATAAGGAAGCAAATAAAAAGAATGATAATAATTAATTTTATTATCCAAAGTAGCAGTTTGAAAGAAAACTGAGCATAGCAAGGATTCGCACTTTAAAGAAAAAATGAAAGAAAACATTAAATAAAATACTGATGCTGCAGTTTAATAAGGCGTGTGGTCACCTCTGATAGCCAGGCACGCTGCACAGCGATTTACCATACTTGCTATGAGATGATGAATGAGTTGCTGGCTCAAACGGTTCCAAGCTCCTTGGAGAGCTCTCTTCAGTTCTGTAACGGAGCTTGGTGGGTGCGAAAGGGCTGCAATTTGTCCCCCGAGCATATCCCATACATGCTCGATAGGATTTAAATCAGGAGAGTTCGCAGGCCACGACATGCGCTGGATGTTTTCCGTTTCAAGGAAGTCATCAATCAGCACCGCTCGGTGACATGGCGCATTATGATCCATGAATATGAAGTCAAGACCGACAGCACCTCGAAACTAGCGAACATAAGGCTCAAGAACTTCGTCTCTGTATCTTTGAGCAGTCACAGACCCCGTGTCAAAGAAATGGAGGTCTGTGCGGCCATCCATTATGATGCCTGCCCATACCATTACTCCCCTTGATGGAAAATGATGTCTTTCCGTTATGTTTCTTGGTTCAAAACGTGTTCCACGTTCTCTCCGTATCGTTACCCGCCGAGAATCACTACTCAGACTAAACTGGGACTCGTCACTGAACATCACATTGGCCCACTCACCCACACTCCAATGTTGATGTTTCAAACTCCAATTCAAACGAGCGCGTTTATGCGCAGACGTGAGGGGAATGCAAACTGCTGGTCTTCTGGCATACAGGCGAGCATGATTGAATCTCCTGTAAACAGTTTGTCTCGAAATTCGTATTCCTGTGGCGACTGTGAGCGCCGAATCCAGTGCTCTGGCAATACTACCCCTCTGACGTCGCGCACTTATTACCAGATATCGGTCTTGGCGAGGGGTTGTGACTCTTGGTCGAACTGATACTGGTTGTCGGGTAACATCTCCCGTTCTTTGAAACCTCTGCCACAGTCTTGAGATCACAGATTGTTCCACATTCAGAATTCGAGACACTTCGGATTGTGATCGTGAAGATTTCAGCATTCCAGCGATTCTTCCTTTCGTAAACATGTCCAATTGGCGTCGTTGTGCCATCATTCACCTTGTTTGATGTTTAACAACGCTCCTTCACACAGCAAATGCACGAAACTTGTCTGAAATGCCTGTGCTGCGTAAATCGGTTTCTCCGCGTTCCGACATGCGCCGGTGTTTTGCGCAGGACGTAGTCGACAGAAAAGTTTTGCATAAACCCAATTTTTCTTCTTCACCCAATTAATATCCACAAGAAATTTGGAATAAATTTACGAATATTTACTATATGTTTTTCACATTTTACGATTAATGCTTAACTTTTGGACATCAGTGTGTCACAGACAATCTGTCTGGACATTTTAACCTACGTTCAACATTTAAATGCTTTTTATTCAGATTTTGAAACCAGGTTTGAGAATGCTTTGACTATGGTAATACCACAGTAGGCAATCGATTTATATGGTCAGATTGAAAAAAAAATGTCCCATTACAATAGGAACTGATCGGAATAGGTATTAACGAAGGTCTTAAAGTCTTGCTATCAGCAATTTTGGTTTTAAAAAGGCAAACCTGTTATTATTTGTCCCGAATTATAGAATATCGTGTGAGGACGTTTTGATTGCTTTTCCTACTGAGAAGGAGCTTCAGCGCAGTAGCAATCTCCAAAACAAAAAAAGAAAGAAACACTGGACACTACTAATAGAGGAGATTTAAGGATAAACCTGACAATGTTGATACCAAATGTAGAAAGTTTGTTATTGTAGCGCCAGATTCACACACACACACACACACACACACACACACACACACACACACACACACACACACACACACACACACACACACACACACACACACACCACACACACACACCACACACACACACACACACACACACACGCACCACACACACACGCACGCACGCACACACACCACACACACACACACACATCCCTCCCTTTAAAATCCTTCATTTGTTGTTTATTTTATTTAACAGTTATTTTATATGTTAACTTTTAGTTTAATTAATTAACATGGGCTTTTAAAATTTTAAAAATCCTTCATTTGTTGTTTATTTTATTTAACAGTTATTTTATATGTTAACTTTTAGTTTAATTAATTAACATGGGCTTTTAAAATTTTAAAAATCCTTCATTTGTTGTTTATTTTATTTAACAGTTATTTTATATGTTAACTTTTAGTTTAATTAATTAACATGGGCTTTTTAAAATTTGAATCATTATACTTCCTTATAGTTAGAATTTTAACAGTAGTAGTATCAGTGCCAAAAAGACATTTTTTTTTTGAATCTCTATTTAGACTCCTTGTGTGCCAACAAGTATAACACAAGGCTTATACAAACGTAAGTCAATACTCAATCAATAGTGGTAGGAAGTTTTAAGTACAGGGATACAAGCACAAATGGGAATCAAAAGGTAAAAGAAACAAGAAGGGATGCAAATACAATAAACACAGAACAAAATACAAGATTGCTCACGTGCACAAAAACGGAGACATTCAGTAACTAAAATTATACAATGGTGGAGGTTTGGTAGCACATGTGTGATTAGAAGATTTTCAAAATACAAATGCATAAAAAGCATACATACACACAAATACTTAAGAATATACACACAGACATATATATATACGCACTTGCAAAAAAACGAAGAAAAAAAAAACAGAA
>BMAO01033756.1:0-43245 GCA_019973975.1 Trichonephila clavata | reverse complement strand
ATAACAGTGATTATATTAACATAAGGGATTTTAAATTTTGTAATAAAAACAGTGGTTGATAAATCTGACGGTTAAAACGCTTTTATTATATACAGAACATACACAATTAATGTGGGATGGCGTCTAGGGGAAGGTTCGATTTTAATGTTAAAATAAGCACGCTGAGTTAAAATAACTTAATTTATTAATAACACAACTAAAACATTTACTATTTACAAGGGGTTTTAAATAATTTGAGATAGCACCATACTAATTCCGAAAACACGTACTCTTCCTCAAAACAACGGAGAGACCGATTTCCTCTGACCTGCCTTCGTTCAAGCTTTGGTGCAACTCTCAGTTTTTCTTTTCTGCCCCCTTTATAAATACATGACCTCATCGTATCGCGCAGCTAAAACTCACGTGGTTTCGATTAGTGGTGCCATCTCTTACAATAAAAATCAAAAGAAGTAAAAGAAAACTTGCACTCCTTTCCTACAAGTTCGGCCATCCTGGGAATCACTGACCTCAGTGATTTTACATACCATACAATAAAATATCGGCCTCTGCAAAATTAATATTAATCGGAGATAAAAATTCCAAGATAGACATTCAAATTTAAAAATAAGGATACAACTCTCAAAAAATGAAATATTAATAGCAAAGAAAACAAAACACATTAATACACATTATGTTCTTTTAAAAAGAATAGAACACGCTTTTTATAAAAATGCAATATCATGGTGAGTAAAATTTCATTAAATCAGCAGATGAATTTGTTATCTTAGGTCCCTCATGATCACCCACTTTCTCTAAATCATATCTATCTCTAGGTTTTACTTTAACTACTCTATATGGTCCCAAAAACTTAGGCCTTAATATCAAACCAGTCCCAAATTGTGTTCTCTGAATGACCACCAAGTCACCCATCTGGTAGTTAGGGGCCTTCCTGCGCTTCCTGTCATAGGTTCTTTTATTCTCTGCCTGTATCTTCTGGATATTTTTCTTTGCGTCTTGTCGTAATTGGTTCCTCTGTTCTTGAAATTCCTCCATCATTTCGTCCATCAGTAACTCCCTCAGGCGAAGGTCTTCCTTGTTTCTCATGGTGACGCCAATTAATAATTCAAATGGAGACCACTTAGTACTACGATTAAATGTACTATTTAAAGTTCTTTGAAGTTGGTCCACGAACTTGAACCACTTGGTAGACTCCTCAATGGAAAGCTTGGTCAAAACGGGAATAATAGTTCGGTGTATTCCTTCGACTTGGCCATTCCCTCTGGGTACTCCAGTGGCGATTTGCAAATGTTGAATGTTTTCATTAGTACAATAATCTCTAAAAGCTCCAGAAGTAAAAGCAGAACCTCTGTCTGTTATTATTCTCTTGGATTACCAAAAGTCCTTTATTGCAATTTTAATTTATCCAAAGCATCTTCTGCGGAAGTAGATCTAACGGGATAAAGCCAGGTAAATTTTGTAAAAGCATCCACTATTGTGAGAATATGCTGATATTTCTTGTTAGTAGAAGGCAAAGGTCCGATAAAATCGACGTGATAAGTACTTAATGGCACATCCTCTTTAGGAATGGGGTTGAGGAATCCATCCTTTTTTCCACTCTTTTTGTTGGTCAAAATACATGGCACACAGTTAACAATTACATTTTGCACCTGCTTGCTCAAATTGGGAATGAAAAATTCTTGTTTCACAACTCCTTCAGTCTTGGCAACGGAGAAATGTCCCTTCTCATGTTCTAACTTAATTATCTTAGTTTGCATATCTCTTGGTACAACTATCAATTCACGACCTTCAACATATTTGTAAAGTATTTTGTTTTTATCGAAAAAGTCTGAATTGCTGTTTGTTTCAATCAGTGACCTTAGACTCTGAGTGTATTCATCCTCTTGTTGTGCCCTTTTTAATCTTGCGGTTAGAGTATCGTTAGTAATTATTGCGACTGGATATCTGCTAAGGGCATCCACATGTTGCATTCTCTGGCCGGAACGATGCACAATTTCATAATCAAATTCTTCCTGCAATAATGCCCATCGCGCTATACGAGTAACCAAATCCTTTTTGTCCATAGTCTGTTGAAACGCTGAGCAATCCGTTATGACTTTGAAATGATTTCCCATAAGGTAGGTACGAAATTTCTTTAAAGCGTTGACAACAGCAAGAACTTCAAGTTCATAGCTGCTATACTTCTCCTCTGCCGGAGTAGTTTCCTTAGACATGTATTGAACAGGATGCAATTTTCCATCTTCTGCCTCTTGGAGTAAGACGGCTCCGTAGCCTCGTTGACTTGCGTCCGTGTGCCATTCGGTTGTTTTTCCCTGCTGGAAAATACTTAATACTGGACTTTCAGTCAATAATTGCTTGAGCTTTTCAAATGCTTCTATTTGAGGTCGTTCAAAGACAAATCGATTGTCGTTTCTAATTAGATCACTCAAAGGTTTCGCTATTTTAGAGTATGACGGAATAAATTTTTGAAAATAGCCAGTGAGTCCTAAAAAGCTTTGGACTTGTTTGACAGTCGTTGGTACAGGAAACCTCTTGACAGCTATCGTTTTTGCAACTGAAGGGCGCACCGTTCCATTTTCGACAATGTGACCCAAAAATTCCACCTTTCGTTTTAAAAACTGACATTTTTCAAACTTGATCTCCAACCCATATCTGGATGCGACCTCAAACACCTTCTTTCTCATCTTTAGCTGGAACGATCAAATCGTCCAAATAAATTATTACGATGCCTTTTCGCATGAGTTCCCTAAAAATGCTGTACACATATCTTTGGAATACGCTTGGGCTTGTACTGAGACCAAAAGGTACCTTATTAAATTCGAACTGCCCGTCTGGTACAACAAAGGAGGTAAAATGCTTGCAATCCTCGTTTACGTCGACATGAAAAAACCCATTTTTCAAGTCTAACGTGGAATACACTTTGGCGTCTTGCAGCCTATCCAATACGTCCTCTATCAGTGGCAAGGGGAAGCGATCCTTGAATAGTTTTCGGTTCAGTTTCCTATAGTCAATGCATAGTCTGTCGGTACCGTCTTTCTTCTTGACTAACACGATTGGACTTGCATATTCAGAAGAGCTTGGTCTCACGATTCCCTTATCCAACCATTCGTCGATCTGCTTGTTAACGGTCTGATTCTCCAGAAACGACAAACGGCGTGCTGTTTGGTAAACTGGTATATCATCCTTCAGGATGATTCTCATGGATACATTTGTCGTTTCGGTCTTCTTAGATGTATAGCTGTTGATTAGTTCAGAGAGTTCCTTTCTTATTCGAGGATTGATAACATGCTTAACTTCGATTTCGTCTTCAGTTCTTGCCTCATAAACCTGTATATTCACAAACCACACCTTCTCTTCGTGTTTACGGAAATAAACACCTTTTTTATGAAAGCCAACAAAAGCTTGTTCCAAAATGTCCGATCCTATCACTGCCTGGAACTCCAAATGCACCGCAGGCACGACATGCCATATTACGGAATATTTCTCTCCATCCAATTCGATTTCTCGTTGGAACGATCCTTTTGTTTTGACTTTGTACTTTCCCAATCCAGATAACACGACAATGTCCTTCGAAAGCTTCGATTGCTCGATGATTCCTTTGCTTACATCTTAACGAATGAGCGAAACTGAGCTTCCAGTGTCGATTAGAGCCTCAAAAGTCTTGTTTCCGATGGTTATTTTCCTGGTCTTAATTCTGTCTTGCTGAATTTGAGAACAGATCTGGACCGGAAAGCTTGAAGATTTATTGATTTTCGTACCCTTGTTGCGCTTTGTACAATCTACGGCATAGTGACCTGGTCCCCTGCAGTAACTCTCTGCCTGTTTAACTCTTTTATCGTAAGTTCTCGTCGATTGATAGTATTTTCTATCATTCCAATTATTTCCAAGGTGAAAACGTTCTTGCCTTTGAGAACAATTATCGTTATTGTTCGATCTCTTAGCAAATGAGTTTAACTGCTTTGGCCCTATATTTCTTCGGACGTCCTCATAATCTTCCTTCATATTAAACTTATGATAAGTTTCTTGAAACAGTTTATTCGATGCTTGAACGTTTTCGGTGTTATTCGGCATACCGGCAGTCTGTTGCGCTTGTATTCGCAACTTCTCTAATTCGTACTTTCGTCTTTCTCTCTCATCCTTTCGCATATCCTCTCTCTCAGCCCTCTCTCTCTCAGCCCTTTCTCTCTCTTCTCTTTCTGTACGTTCCTCCACTATGCTATCAAGCATCTTTTTAACATCGTCCTCAACGTAATCTGGGCTTTTTACGATCAGCTCCTTTAGCTTCAATTTTGTGATACCTGCTTCGATAGTAAGATCCAAATCCTCGGCGAGTGACACCAAATCCTCTTTCCCTTTCGCGAGTAAGAATGCCATTTTTATACTCAGAATGGTGACCCAGAGAACAACTTAAATTTTTACCCAAGTTAAATGAGACAAAACCATTAAAATGACACGCAAAAGTTTACTCACTTAAAAAGAAACAAAAGATAATTTAAATAAGATGCAATTATCAATTATAAGCAATTATAGACAAAAATGGACTTTTTAAAGAATTCCCGGAACTTAAATCCTTTTACAAAACACAACAGTATTACAGTTAATATCAATTTTATTTTATATTAAAAAAAAACGCGCGTTCCTCTCATTTATCAAAAATAGATTACTAAGAAAAAACACGGAAAGTACTCAGTTATTAATCCAAAACTAAAAGAACATCAAATATCTATGTCTGCAATTAAACCAATAATAGTACCTAGTACTTCAAAATTCAATTTCAGAATCACAGAACAGGAAATATACACACAAAATCATTCATTTATATAATTTTCGCCTATTACCCACACAATGCTAAAAAAAGGATACTAGCACAATTCAATGTAATTCTGAAGACACTTTACGTTGACCTCAATGACACAGGAAATCTTGTTTCGTGTTGATAACTCGCAATTCGATGCAGTTCCAAAGGTTCTCTCGTCAGTGTTGACCTCAATGATCAAGGTAATCCCGTTCAATTCGTTCAGTATCTCGTTGAGTCACTGGGCTTCCAGTTTTGGTTGACTTTAGCTGACGTGGAAATTCGCCAAGATTCCGTGTTTCTAACCAAGTCAATGGATTCCTTTTTCCTGTTGACTGTTCTCGTTGAAGTATTTCCGTATCGCTTGTAAGACTTCCGTATCGCTCGTAAAATTTCTTATCCAACTGAAGGCTTCGCCGGGTCTCTATTCGATGCAAGGCAAGGTCTATGTACCACTCAGGAAATCAAAAATCGATGAGGAGGTAAAACTTTTAAAAAATGCTCTTAGATAAAACTTTGAATAGTTTAAAAATTCTTGGTCAAACCCCCAATTTGTGGGACGGCGTCTAGGGGAAGGTTCGATTTTAATGTTAAAATAAGCACGCAGAGTTAAAGTAACTTAATTTATGAATAACACAACTAAAACTTTTACTATTTACAAGGGGTTTTAAATAGTTCGAGATAGCACCATACTAATTCCGAAAACACGTACTCTTTCTCAAAACAATGGAGAGACCGATTTCCTCTGACGTGCCTTCGTTCAAGCTTTGGTGCAACTCTAAGTTTTTCTTTTCTGCCCCCTTTATAAATACATGACCTCATCGTATCGCGCAGCTAAAACTCACGTGGTTTCGATTAGTGGTGCCATCTCTTACAATAAAAATCAAAAGAAGTAAAAGAAAACTTGCACTCCTTTCCTACATTAATTTCAGTTTATTATTTTTAAAGCGTTTAGAGCACAGGTTTCCAAACTTTTTTGTCTCGTAGACCCCTTGGCATATTTTTTTTGGTTTGGCGTAGACCCCCTACTTACTCAGTACTGATTTTTTTCAAATTTATTAATTTAAATGTCTTTTTGACAGCTGGTATAGAGCTACTTACTGTAAAAGATTTAAATTTCTAACTGTAGTGAAGTTTCCTGTTTAAAACTTAAGAAGCACATGTTAGTTAATGAAATTAAAATTTAATTAATGCATAACATAAATGAACAACAAACAAATGCTTTTAATGTGAGGGATGAATCTAGTGTTTCAATAACAAATTTTCCACATTTGGCATAAGTCTTGTCAGATTTAACCCTAAATCTCATCGATTAGTAGTGTCCAGTCTTTTTTCTTTCTTTTATTTTATCTGGAGTTTGGCAACCTTGCTGAAACTCTTCACCAGGAAAAGTAATTAAAAACTTTCTGAAGATATTCCATTATTAGGGATAAATAATAGGAATATCTTTTTGAAGCCAGAAATGCTGATATCAGTTTCTAAACTTTACTTCAATATCTTCATTAGAGTCTATTTCTATCAATTCCTCTCGTAATTTGACATTCCTCTTTCGATGTGACCGTATGAATTCATTGCCTACTGTGGTACCACTATAATCAAAGCATTTTCAAATCTAGTATCAAAATCTGAATAAAGGGCTTTTAAATGTTAAAAGTATGTTAAAATGTCATTTTCCGGGTAGATTTTCTGTAACAAATTGAGAAACTGGGAAAATTTTCAACATTAATTTTTTTACTTCTTTAGCTTAATTCTGACAAAATACGCCGAAATGATAGTCGTTTTAATAAAATGTATGCTGTTGCCTAGGAACTGCAAATTAATATCATAAAATTTAGAAAATATATTAGTTAAATAAGTAATTGATTGATCAAATTTTCTTTTAAAAATAAAGTCATAATCTGATTAAATGATAGCCATCATCGTTGACCCCCCCCCCCATTAATACTTCATAGAACCTAAATTATTTTTTCGCTGCCGTGGACCCCTTGAAGGTCGTCATAGACCACTTTGGGAATCACTGGTTTAGAGCAATCGCTGTCCCCATTTGAACATTTAAAAAAAAATCGAGTAAAACGTGTCATAAAGTATGACATCTTGCTTAGAGTAATTGCATTTGCTTTTATCAAAACACTTGTAGTTTTTGTTCTATTGAACAGAAAATAATTCACTTGGTATTTTTATGAAGCTAAAAAGATAGCCTAGGATATAAAATCATAAAAAAATTGTAAATATTTGGCAAAATTCATAGTTTTAGGGTAGTTGTATACCTTAATGTAGTAATGAATACCGCTTTCGATTTTTTAAAAAGTATTTATTTAAATCCTTTTTTAAAAATATTTAATCAAAAAATTCTTACCATTAGCTATTTAAACGTCTGCTCATTTCCGGATGTTTGCTTAAAATTATGTAAGTAAAAAATGCCTGTTGGATAAAAAGCACAGTTTAATTTGATTACATTTAACTTGTAAAAAACACCGGATAGATTAAAAAATTTAATCCTATAAATGTGTCTTTTTTATGTCCTCCCAATTTTATGTCTGTATGACCTATACAATATCTTGTAGAACCGTTAGTGCAGAAAATCTTTTTTTTCCAACAAACTATTACATATTTTACATAGAATGTTTGGATAAATAATAGAATTAATCAGCACTCGGTTTTTTTCCCACCCTCCAAAAGAACTTTTTGGGACGTTCTGGTTCCCCAAAATTGGGACTTCAATCCAAGGAACTACGCTCACGGGCTCTATATAATTTCCTTCTGAATATAAAGTCTAATAAGTCCAAAATACCTGCATTAAAATAATCATTCGCGTGTTATCGGATAAACTGCAAGGAATACTTTTTAATTTTATCGCAGTGAGTATAAGTATCGGCAGAGATTAGTTTGGACTTTAGCGAGAAGTTTTCTAATTTTGAAAATATTAATCAATCTGGAGCTAATTTCGGAACTAATTTTATATCCGAGAGCAAAGCTTAGTGTCGAGAAATAGAAAATTTAAGATGGTGGTTTAGCCGAAACAAATCACCAAGGAAATAATTTTATAGAACTGTTTTGAAATATATTTCAAAGAAAGAATATAGAAATAGATTGAAATTAACCAGTACTAACCAATACATAATATCAATATTATACAATAAGAATTATGTATAATAATAATCATTATAATAATTTTATAATAATTATTAAATATTATAATCATATATAATTTCAGACTAATTATATGTAATAATAACTTAACAATATATAATATGTAATAATAACTATTATATGTAATAATGATTGTACTACATAATTCTATTATATTATACATAAACTAAGTACATTATATTAATCAATAATGAATATCGTTCTTCCTGATAAATTGCAATATTCGAAAAACCACGAGTTCCTTTTTGGAATTTCATCAAAAGGGGAAGAATTAAAAATGCATTATTTAAAAGTAAATATATTGTGGAAATACGCAATTTACAGCAATAATTAAAATCACAGCCCTCGTATTCTTTAAGCAAATATCATGGCACTCTCCAATGTTATTAGAAATATCTATATTGAAAAATATCTCAAAATGCAAAACGAGACTGAAGCAGTAACATATAGAATAACATGTTGAATAATTTGAATGGAATTAGTTAAATTTGTAAGGAAAACGAGTTATAAAATCGTCTGAAATTAATTGTCTTACCTCGAGAAAAAGAACAATAAATTTGAACTATTTGTATAATATACGTCATCCCCATGACAATCATATGACCACTCGACTAAAATATAACAAAATTATAGTGCTATCGGCCTTTTTTTGGCGAACATAAACAACTTGGCGCCTAGCACTCCAATATCAAATTAGCTCCTAAATTCAAATTTTTACTACAATCACGTTGAATAATAAAATCTTTCAAACAAACGATAGATTTAGAAGGCATAAGGTAGTATCAAAATTTTCGTCAGTAATTTCAAATCCTTCTATCGCTGCTAGAGCAGCTCCATCCAATTAGCTGTGCAGGTTAATAAAGATCCGAATTCAGGAAAAAGGAAATCGTGAAAAGAAAATTAAAAAAAATATCCGAAAAGTCAGATCGTGAGTTCTTTGATCAAAGTATTTACAAATCGAAAGTTTGGTAAATGCACAAACTTATTTTCAGAAGCAAGTCGAGGATAAGGAATTGGTATTTTTCCTAAATTATTACAAGTTTTATCAACGAAAACTTTCCTCAGGACAAAGCAATCACACCCCTCATATTTCAGATTCATATCAAAGAAGAGTGGTGAATCAGTATACGGTGAGGAACTACCTACTCGGATGAAGTTTAGATAATTCAACTTCAAAATGAAATTGAATGCTTGGTTGAAAGAAAGCTTATGAGAAGCTAAGGTTTACAAAAATTTAAATCATGCACATTCAATTGAATTCAACTTTTAGTATTTGATAATGAATTCAAAGAGAGAGAGAGAGAGAGAGAGAGAGAGAGACTGCTATACTTGGAGCAAACCAAATAAATATGGTGCTTTATCAATGTGGTTTAAAGTGAGAATTTCGAGGGTGACAAAAATGCGAAAATACTTATTGTTGTGTTTCTGCCGAATGTATTGTTTCTTTTTTTTTTTTGGAAATATCATCTGTTACGTGACTTTCTTTATTATTTAGAATGTACTTACTTTAAGATATTGTTGAGAACACATATACTGTTTAAATGCATATTGTTTTGCTTTATACACATCTCATTTTAGAGTCTCATCAAGTTATATACAAACTAAATACCTGCAAGCTCAAAAGCGACAGAACAACGGAAAAGTAAAGCGAAGTAGAACTTGAAAGAGAACTGTCACAAAAATATATATATAAGAAAGTCAATTCTGCATCTAAAATAACATCCATAAGCTGAATACAAAAATAATACAATCGTACTATATACGTAAGTGTAAATCTTATTTCATAATTTCGGATAATTGACACTGTAAAATTATTCTGGATATTTGTAAAAGAAATTGTACTTTATTTTTTAAAAAAGAAAAACATTTTTTTTCTAGCATTCTTGTTACATTACATTTATTGTTTATTTTATTATTGATCAAATTTCGCACAAATTTTCCGTATTACATACATAATTGATATTTCGTATGAAAATGGTTAACTTATGTTATAGGTTTTCTAATTGTTACGAACGATGGGTCGAGATTCAATGAAAATCACAGCATTGCTCAAACAGATGATTTTTCTTTTAATTTAAACAGTTATTAAAAGAAAATAATTCAAGAGACCTTTTTGAAAAGAAATTTTTTAAAAAACTAAGATAAAGAAATATTTTATTAATAAACGTTTTCGAAAACTCAGTCTATGTTAATTTATAATGCTTATTAGGAATGCAGAAAATCGAAGGAATATGGTCCTGTTCTGCTCTTTCTGTGGAATTCGAACAGTATTCAAGAATGGAACATAATCAGGCAGCGTTTCTCAAATCGTAGGGCGATCTTTCTTGAGGGAGCGTGATAACACTAAGTTTGTGGAGGGCGCAGCATACCAAAAATTAAAACAAAAAAAACATTTAAAAAAATATTAATTTACTGAAATGAAACAAAAAATATATTTTGAAATAAAAATAAATAAAATACACTTTTCTACTGATATAGTCTGACATACTGCCCTTTGTATCTGATAATCTACTAAACAATACTAAGCTAAACACAAGTTTAATAACTACCAGTTATCCAAAACAAAATTGAATTTTTATCATGCTTACACATACATAATTTGATACTTATCTTGATAATTTGTTGTACGGTTTATAATTAAAGTTGCACTTTAATTTTAGCTTTAAATTATTTTATTTAATTCAATACATTGTTATTGTATGGAGGAGGAGGGGTGCGATGATAATTACGATTGAAAATTGGGTTACACAGCTTAGAAGTCTGAGCATTGGTTTACAGAAATAAGTAAATTTTAAAGCACGCATTTCTTGCATCACTTGGGTATTTTATAATTGCAACACTGAGTCATGTACATATCGATCGATATTAATTAACTAGAAACTAAATAGAAGTAAGAGTTAGTTAAGAAAATTTAATTGAATAAGAAACCGTAGAAAAGTTTTGAAATTGTAGTAATTTTGTAAAGTTTTACGTTTTTAACAGGTAGCAACAAAAAGAAATTACATGTGAACGAACAATCAAAATCTCGGCAAGTTTGAAGATTTTTATGTATGTACATCTATATAATTTGTTGTCTGTCTGTTCCCTTAAAACTCAAGATCCAGACAACCAAATAACGTGAAATTTGGTACACGTACACAAAATTACATGGGGAAGGTTCTTAAACAGGTTTCGTTCCATCCCAACCTCTCTCTGGCCTCCTCCAGCCAAAAGTAATGCTCCATGTGCCTGTTCTGAGCCGTGTGATAATGAACCAAAAAAAAAAAAAAAAAGGAAATCATGCAAGTTGGTCATTGAGAGTGATTTTGAATGTTTTTGTGGTGATGATGAGATGTTGAGGATGTAAGTAAAAGTGATGGTCATACATGTGTAGGGGGAGAGGGGGACGGTGGTAGGACCCCTTCCTCCCTTCAGACCCATGTTTGTAGGATTGTCCTCACCTCCAGCAGTCATCTTACAAGGGGAAGGTTCTTAAACAGGTTTCGTTCCATCCGAACTTCACTCTGGACTCATCCAGCCAAAAGTAGTGTTCAATGTTGAGTTGTATGTGGCCTGCTCCAGAGTGGGCAAATAGGAAAATCTTTTTGTACACACTCCAAATGGAACTGCCAAAATTGTTGTCTATCACATTGGCTTAAGATAAATGTACTCTTTTATTGCATGCAATTAAGCAGTTTTGTACGCTTCTACAGAAAACCTTATTTTAAACCCGGGAAAAGCCGGGTACTTGCAGCTAGTAGTAGATAAATCAGTTATGCCTAAATGGCTATTATTAAAGGACGTGCAGGCGTATACTTCAACTATTTAATTAATAATGCTAGTTTAATAAACCTCAATTCTGATAAAAGAGTCAGAAGCAAGCATTACAGTAAAATAGATAAGGTCTAATGTTGTGAAAAAAACCATTATTTTATTACTATGGATAAACTGAAAATACTTTCACGGTGAAAAAAACAAACAAATTATGCAATTAGAGAATAAATTGCAAAATTTTCAAGAATAGGTTTTGATAATTATCTTTATTAGAAGATTTTACACCTGCATTTCCTTAGTTGTTGAAAACATACATACAGTCACTCAAAAAAGTATTGGGACAACTGGCATGCATAACTGTGAAGCCATTTATAGAAATATTTATCCCATTTAAAAAAAAAACCAGATGAAATAAGAAAATTTTTTAACACTTGGTATATATAAGGAAAACTTCATTAGAATTATAACTTGATGTAGCTTATCCAATATATCTCAGTTGCACTCTAGAGTCAAAAAACTATTGCGACACATTTGAAATGAGAAATTTAGCAAATATACAGCGCATCAATACAGTTTAATTTCACACCACTTTTTTAGACTAGAAGTTTAAACATACAAGTTTCAATAAAGAAGATTATTTATAGAAAAAATGGCGAGAAACACAGATATATCGGTTGGTCTGAGAAAACTCGTAATAAATCATTAGAAAGAGGGGAATTCAGTTTGTTGAATAGGTGAAATCTCAAAATTGAGTAAGTCTACTGTTTTTAACATTATCCGGCTCAAGAAATCAAATAGTTATGAAAACAAGCAAAGTTTAGGTTGTGGAAAGCTTTTTAATGAACGTGCAGAGAGGTGGATTGTGAGACAAGTATACATTAATCCAAAAACTAGTTCAGTAAAATTGACTTTGCTATGTAAAAGTAGTTCGAAAAATTAGTAAATCCTGAAACTGTGAGAAATGTTTTCAGAAAACATAAGTATCATGGCAGAGTACCTCAAAGAAAGCCCTACATCAGGAGAGCAAATACATAAGCTAGGTTGGCGTTTGCTAAAATGTATGTAAGGCTGCCAACAGAATGTTGGAAAAATATAATTTTTGTTGATGAAATGAAATATAACGTCTTCAGATCGAATAGCAAGCACAAAGTTGGGCTGAAATCAAATACAGCAATGCATGCCAAAAATATACGGTCTACTATCAATATAGAGGGGCTAACCAAATTGTCTAGGGCTGCATGGCAAGGTCTGGTTTCAGGAGATTACATTTTATTGATGGTATAATGAATAAATATGTCTATCTTGACATTCTCAAGAGATGTTTATAAAGCAAAGTGTAAGCAAGCTGGGAATTTATACATTTTAAATTGTACCAAGATGATGACCCGAAACATAATGCAGATTTTTGCAATTTATGGGACCTCTACCACTGTCCTAGTGTTATTAAGACTTCTGCACAAAGTCCAGAACTTATCCCATTGAACATGTCGGGAATATTTTGCAGAAAAACGATATATATGGGCACAAAATTAATAACAAGTAGGATTTAAGAAAATATTTGGTCGAATATTGGACCAAAATCGTTACATCTTTTCGGAAACAAAAATGATCTATTCCATGCCAAAAACACTTCGAGATGTAATAAAAATCAAGGGTGGCCAGAAAGATATTAATTTCTATGTTTGAATTTTTTTTCTTAATACATTGGGAAGTGTCCTTGAACTAAGCAGGTTTCTTAACTCGATTTCTTTTATTTTCATTTTTAACCATAATTGCATTAATGTACACGTTTTGTTAAAATATTATTATTTGTGTTTGCGAAAAATACATATACTTATTTATTTTACTTTTAATTGTGTGTTTGGAAAAAATATTACGGTAAAAATCTATAAACTGGTAGAGTGTCCCAATTTTTTTTGACAGACTGTATTATAAGTAAAAAACAACACTGTGATATAAAATATTACAAGCCTAACAATATGACCCATCTAAAATTTTTAATTCCATTCTTCCTTTGCTTCAACAATTAAAAGCAAACTTGTAGATATTTATATTGTTTTAGCTTTATTGTTTCAATTGAATTATATTAATATCTGTTTTTTTCATACTACAAAGCAACCGTCAGAGAGCAAGCAAAGGAATCAACAATTTTTCCAATTTATATAAAATAATCAAGCGTCAAAATACCTACGTAAGTTTAGTTCTTGTTTCATTAAGTTTAAGTAAGTTGTAACAAAATATTTTGTTTTTGTTGTTGTTACTAATGCCACCTGTCTCACGTAGTCAGATCGAAGCCCACGAAATTCATCATGGCATCGGGCTATATTGTATGCCTGTTGTTAGCCGTAGCTTTGAGCACCATGCAGGTGACAGTACGTGTTGGCTCTGTTCCACCCCAATTTTGAGGGAGAATACCCTGGGAGTGGTGAGGGGTTTCCCACCTCTCTTCCCTTCCACCAACCACACGAAAGGACTTCCGGCTCGACGGCTATTGAGAGAGTACCCCCATGACGCGAAGGCACTATACATTTACAAACATCCATGTCTTTTCCGGGATTCGAACCCAGGCCCTACGGCACAGCAGCCAGCGTCGCTAACCACTATACCGGATGGGTGACACAAAATATTTTGATGCATTGAACTGTGTTTGAAAACTAATAACAAAAATTTAACAATCAGGCAAAAGTTGTTAAATACTTTAAGCTGCTACAAAAATATTTCTAGATTTCAGCTGTTGTAGCATACTTTTGTAGCTTTTTCATACTTTTGAATAGTCCTGGTAACCCTTGTATAAATTTTTTACTCGCTGTTTCCGAAAGAAGAGATTTTCTTCAATTGGTGCCCATCTATCCGTGGCAAAGCTAATACTGGAGTAGGTACTTTTACGAAAATAAATAAAAACATTTCATCAATGAATCTTTTTAAAAAGTGTAAAGATAAATAATCACAGATGCACATAATAAAAAGCTTAATTACTAAAGGATTAGCCTATATACAATCGTTTCATAGGCTCAAGTTTTTTTTCCGGCAAACGCGCGCATTCATAATAAAACTGCAGAGGAAGATTTCGGGATTTCTAGTTCGTTTTCTGTTGACTATATTGCTGTGTTAGATAACCGATCCTGTCCTATGGAGGTTCTAAGATAATTTTTAATTCAGAAATACCTCTTTTTCTGCCGTATATTTGTGACCGAAAGGGTCAAAAATAGAAAGCATGCTGTTAAAATATCCTAATAACCGGAGGTGAATCTATGGGAAATGATAAAAATCCTTTAATCTTCTTAATAGAATGGATTTTCTATAGTTAAGATTTTAAACAGCTTTTTAAAGATATTGTATGTTATTGTATATATTGCCGTAGAGCTTTTCATAAATATTGCATGTTAATGTATTTTTTTACTTCTTTGCTTGAAAATATTAAGAATTTATCGGGTTATAAAATTTCGAAGATACTACTTCTTTGATGATTTAATAAAAAAAAATGTTTTGTTCTCTTTATTATTTCATTTTTAAAGCATCTCATTCATTTGATAGATCTGCGGACTCATATAGCAAAAAGATGAAAGCGAATTTTGATTTCCTATTGTTACCTGTCTGCTCAGAAGTTTCAACAAAAGACTCAATTTGAGTAAGTCATTTTTTCATGCAGTAGGGTGTTAGAAATAGGGCCTTTGATTTGAAATAACCAAGAAAAACAAATTGCAAACGCCATAAAATTATAGCTTTATTAAAGTAATTATATTTTTGCATTTATCATTGCGACATAGCAGACGGCTGAAATTTCCAAAACATTACTACAGGTTTACAACATTTTTTGGACTTACATATGATAGGTGTTTATGAGTAAAAAAACTGTGATCTCTTCTCATTTTGGCATTAACAAATGTCTTTTATACAAGAAGCGGTGAATAATTTAATACATAATTATTTAAAATGTTAGTTGATTGGCTTATGTTAAGGCAACATCTATACGTTACTCGTTTTACTTTAGTTATCGACCCAAACTTGCAGGAATTTAAGATTTATAACAAATGTATGCATTTTTTAAAGCACAATTTCATATCGCATGGCTTAATAGAAAGAAGAAGGAATAACTCGGTTTTTCTGTAAAAATATATCTTTATTACCTGCTTTGCACGTATTTGGAAATAAAGTCACGTGTTTTGTGTGAACTATGTCATATAATATAATAACACAATAGAATTATAATGTTACAATCCAAATGAGTCAGACTTGTTCATTGTAGTAAAAACAAGATGAATTTTTTGACAATTGCCGTGCAATATTATCTGTATTCCGATTAAGGGACCTTCATGTAGCTTCTAAATGCGAAGTTTATCTACATCTTTGGAGCCTTGGTTTTCTCCGAAACATACTCAAGGGTTCCAAGTGTCAAAATCAAAAGAAAAAAGAAAATTATAAATATATATTCAAAATAGATTTACGTTCTCTATGGAGTTTGCATTACTGCAAGTATGAACAAGGAAGGTGCTAGGTCTGGGGGTGAAAGATTTACTTCAAATTTTGTAGGTTGGTAGACTTACATCCCTGTGCTGATGAAGATATATGGTTATTGGGGCCACAAATCAATATTTTTTTTATATATTTACCACTAAATATGCCTATACAACAATACTGCATAAATTGAGATGCGTATGACGCTTTTTAAAAATTATGTTTCATTTGCTTTTATCACAAGTTTTAACATTGTACGGAAAAGGAGATTTAAGACGCTAGTCATATTTTTACACAAACTCTGTTCATTTGAGATTTTTTTATTGTTTCCTTTCTCAGTTTATTTACAGGGGCAATTAACTAGCAGTTAAAGGGACTTTTCCTGTAGTTGCTAAATGCTTTAATAGTTTTGTAATAAATAGTATTCTGTACTTATACGATATATTTTTTTTTTATGAAAAAATAGACATAAAATTTTAAAAACGTTTTTCACCCGCCACGGACTTGAATCCAGCTTCTAACAAGGGAGAACACCGATTTAAACCCCTTACGTGTATCCTTTGCTACAGAACTGAATTAAGCCAGTGAATTGCATCTTCAATTGCAAATATCTAAAAAAATCATTAAGTAGTGGCCACTATAACCATATATCTTCATCAACAAGGAAACTGAATCGACCACCCTACAGAATTTGAACTAAATTAGTGAACCCTTGCACTCTCCTTGCAAGACCATATTTTCCAAAAGATCTTCTGAGAGGGAAACTTTAAAACCAATTCACCTCTAAACAGCTTTTTTCACTAATTTCCTGTAATTTATTCTAATGTAATATAATAACATTAAGGTATCCGACTAGGTTCAAAAAGTGCTTTTTAGGTGTTTGATGTTTGGTGTTGTTTGAGCCATTAGGAAAAAATATATATAATTACTGAGAGAGTAGGACTAATACGTAAAACCAGAGAGTTTTTAAAGTTTTTTTTATAGAATTTACTTTATCTAACTCATAAAAATATTTTTTTAATGCGTTTTTTGAAAAAGGAAATTTTTACGATAATTTGCGCATGAAAAACATGATATCTCCAAAACAATCCCATCAAATTCAATGAAATTTATAATATATATGTTATGGGCCCTTTAGAGTGTAACAAACCGCAGATTTTAAGACACCTACATTTAATCATATTTTACAACTATTTTTAGCTTAGAACATGCAGTAATTTTGATGAAAAGTCATTAAAATCAAATGTAAATGCTAATAAAATATTTATTTCTTAAAATATTTTTTATCCTGTGGTTTGCGACACTTCAGAGGGATCAAGCAGTATATCAATGAAGCTAAAATTGCATTACATGCAATTTGTTTTTATTTATGGCGTTTTTCTTAACTTTAAACATTTTACTAAAATTTCATAAAAATAACATTTTTTTTCAAAAACAAAGTGTGATACATATTGTTTATTTAATAATTATGACTTTTTAAGCCTATGTACGTTCTTTAAAATAAATTTATTCTGATAATCAATTTTTGAAAAATTGATCTCCGAATCTCTAGTCGGATACCTTAAAATTTGTTCCTCCATTTGTACTACACACCAGATTATGAACATTATTTTTTGTTTGGTGTCCTGGCTACTTCAAAATAAAAAAATTTGTGCAATGTTTCTCAAAACAAAGTGGAATGTTATCAGTAGGAGTTAGACAAAAGTATTAAAAATTAAACAATTAAGACCCTTTCTCCACTTGTAATTTAAAAAATACCGTCTATTAGGAAATACAATAATAAAGTTAAAAGGTCTAACACCCTACAAAAAAAAAAAAAAAAAAAAACCTCCCGCAAGAGAAAAAAATGGCATGAATAGACAAATGAAAAGAGCATTGAAAGAGAAGGACCAACTTATATCGACATATCAACAATATCGATGGTATAAATTAAATCAGTAAAAGTTCCTGAATCTTAGGATGCAGAGAGAATACCCAAAATTTCTCTCATACTTATAAAAATAGTAACGTTATTCAGAACAATGCATTTAAGTGAAAAATAGATCTCACTGTTTGTGGCAAGAAAAAGCTTGAAAAACAAATTAAGCGCAAAGTTTGAAATACGAATACGGATAATTTCAATATTTTTAGGCTTTGACAGTTTGTGTAAAAATATGCAAACACATATCGTAGTTACCAATTGTAATGCAAGGATAGATGAACCCTGGAGCAGAGTTTAAGGCTGTTAATGAGTAAATTGCGTTTTTATTATGTAAAAAAATTGAATAAACATACAGTATTTTTCTTTAGTTGTATTTACTTAGAGTAATTTTAACATGTTGATCCGATGAGATAGAGACATGGAATTTCGACTATACCTCAGAAGTGGGTAACAATGCATGAATAAGGTTAAAAAAGCATGGTACATAAAATTTTTTTTATTAATTAAATTATTTGGAAATATCATCTGTTACGTGGCTTTCTTATTATTTATAATGTGCCTACTTTAAGATATTGTTGAGAACACATATACTTTTTAAATGCATATTGATTCACTTTATACACATCTCATTTCAGAAACACATCAACATAAATAGACATTGTCAGCAATCTCAAGAGCAAAAAAAAACAACTTCAAAAAAGAGCGAAACAAAAGAATTAAAACACAATAATCCTTGAAAGAAAAACTGTTATAAAGAATAAGAAAATTAATTCCAACCCAACAATACCATATACAAGCTCGTATATAAATAATAATACACTTATACAATTTCATAAGTATAAATCATATTTCATGCTTTCGGCCACTTCATACTGTAAAACTAATCTGGATATTTGCAAAAATAATTGACCACATTTTTAAAGAAAACATTTTTTTTCTAGTGTACCTCTGATTGAACTAGTTTACAGTTATAGTTTTATTTACTATGGATCATGTTCTGCAACAATTTTCGAAATTACATGCTTAATATATAATCTGTATAAAAATGTTTGCATACGCAAAAAAAAAAAAAAAAAAAAAATGACTTTCGCATCGCTCACACTCCATTTGCTTTCTGTTAAAAATTATATAGTTTTGGCTTCAATGGAAAGTAAAACATTGCTTAAATAGTTGATTTTTCATTTTAATTTTTACACTTTTTAAAAATATTAAATTCTGATGAGGTTTTTTTAAAAGTTAAACCTATGATAGAAAAGATTTTAATGATATACATTTTCGAAACCTCACTCGATGGAATTTTACAATTCTTATTAGGAAAGCAGAAAGTCGAATGTGTGTGTGTGTGTGTGTGAAAATGGTTTGAAACACTTCTGAGTACTTCAAACTGTTTTCATCAATTGAACAATTTACGGATATAAGCAACTTTTTAAGCACTCATTTCTTATATTATTTGTGATTTTAGTAATATAGCTCTTTCAGCGATGTTCTTTTGATATTAATTAACTAGACTAGAAGACTAACTAGAAGAAAAAGTTCATTAAACCTTTATCTACGGACGTTACTTATAGGTACGACTCAATTTTAAATTGCACAGAATAACCATTCTATGATAATATACTCTGATGTATGAATATTTTGATGATGCTTAGGAGGGAGATTCTTTTAAATTCTCTCTTCCAAAATATATGCCAGCACGGGGTTTCTGATGAGTAGTTTAGCAGGGAAGGCGAATAGTTTTAAAGTAGAAATTGCTCTTTCAGCTGATATTTTGATCGAATTGCAAAGATCGTCATTTTTGTTCTGAAAAAGCAGTTAATGTCAAAAGTAAAGTGTAAAGTAATTTTCAAAGTAGGGATTAAAAAAATTTATTGCATGGTAAAAAATTGCACTAAATCATAATGCGGTAGATAAAGAGAGTAAAAAGATTTTAAATGAATTATAAAATATTAAAATGTTCTGAAAAATTAGTAATTTTGTTAAATATTGAGTTTTAATGCTTGTCAACTTGTGATTTTTTTCTTCGAGATCTTTAACCACTGTTCAAGAAATCAAACAAAAACTAATTTAAATGAAGTATAATCGAAATCTAAGAATATTGTAAAACTTTTTTCGCTAAGAATTTTATCCAAAATTTTGATACCAGTCATCACAAGCAAAATGTAAAAAATAAACGCAAAAATGTTACTTCAGAAAAGTCATTGAGATCTACGGATTGCATGTACGACAATGTATTATTTATATATAAACGTAAGAAAAATGGAATCAAATTAGAATTTCTGTAATTTCATCTGGTTTTTTGCATCTCAAGTAAGAATTTTTTTACATGCATTAATAAGTCAATAAAAAAATAATACTTTTTCTCTTTCTTTTGTTTCTAAAAATTTCTGTTTTTCCAGGACATTACAGAACAGGATGGAACGGAGAAATTTATGGAGCGTTATTTTCAATATTTTGCTGTCGGTGATGGTGTTTTATAATTTTATCAATATGTACCAGTACTTTCACTTACCATCTCTCATCAATTTCTTAACAGTAATAATTCTTTTATGCAAAATCTGCAAATTAGAAGAAAAATGGAATTAAAATGCCATTCAAAAAATAAATTCAGAAACCCAAACACCCGCCATAGAAACTAAAATATTCAATACTGTTCCTTCTCAAACCAAAAAAGTATTAAAATTTAACAATAGTTCTCAGACATTTACACCAAAACAAAATTGCTGTACACAAATCTTCACCCCCCCCCCCCAAACAAATTCTAGCGCCCAAACCTCCATTTACAAGAAAAACAATAGTACACAAACAATAATAGAAAATATAATTGAAAAAACCGTGTCTGACCCATCACCGGCAGCAGCAGAAGAAGAGATGGAAAAAGAGTGGAATGTATAAAAAATGCCAAAAATCACAAAAAATTTTCAAATCATGATGAGATCGACTCATATTTTACCCTTTCTTCCCTCTCAGTACAGTCATCATACACTGAAAATCTGGGGGGAAGAAAGAAAAAACACACTTGGAAAATTTTTTAAAAAACCGTACTTAAAATCCATAAATTACCTAAAAAAAATTCCATAAAAAATCCACGCAATAGTTTACATACAATCCCAACATTGCAATACAGCTTCATTTTTAAATAGATTTTTGTATCAATAGCCCGGAATCTGCACGACCGTGTGAAAGGAGGCCAAGAGGATGAGATTCGTCAGGGACACAGCGAGTTGTATCTCTCTGGAAAGATTCCTGTCCTGCCGCTCATCTCTTGGGGTGGGAACGACAAAGGAGGTTTATCAGAGGTTGGGAGGAAGGGAAAGAGGGAGACACTGCTCGAAAAAGCGAGTTGAGAGGTTGTGGGCGAGAGGGCGTTTAATGCCACTCAACGGAAAGAGGTTGGGAGGGAACGAAGACACGACGGAGGTTTTGTAATGACTCGGTGTCTTGTTTCTTTTTCACCTTTTTTTGGCTTTCCTAAACAAACTCTAAATTACCCTTTCATATTCAAAATTCTTGCTTCAGAATAAAGGTATATAAATATACCTTGTCTCCCATAGCCCATTTTCAAAGGTATTAGTACCCTTTCCATAGTCGTCAAGGTATTGGAATACATTACTCACCATAAAGATACTTTAAAAGTATATTGCCATTTTATTTTCCTAAAGGTACTTAAATTACCTTAAAATTTTTCTCCCTTCCTTTCATCCACATCAATAATCTTTCGTTTAACGTTACAAAATATCTCAAAATTGCGCTTCCAATACATGATTTTTTTTGCGCCCCTAACATCGGGACATTTTAAAACTCTCAGTTGTTTCTTCTTTCCATCCTGTCTTCCTTCCCTTGATGGGTGTTTGAACATTCTCTCGCCTTCATCCTCTCAACTCGCTCTTTCGAACAGCGTTTTCTTCTCCCTTTTTCTCAATCTCGGATGAGCCTTCTCTGCCGCTACCACCTCAGGAAACGAGCAGCAAGACCGAAGTTGTTCCAGAGAGATACATCTCGTTGTCTTCCAAGAATGTCACTCTCTCGGCCTCCTTTCACACGGTCGCACGCTCAACAGACAAACCAGTCAATATCTCTTTAATTTTCAATATCTAACAATATCCCTGCATCCATTTTTCTAATAATAGTCTACATCGAATATTCATTACCATAGCTTACGATCTCATCATGATTTGAAAATATAATAACAATTTAAGTTTTTAATAAATGATACTAAATTTGACAAATTGTCAGAAAAAAATGTTTTCGAAAATTTTGTAATAGAAACCAGAGCCCAATAAATATTTATTTTCCTCCAATTCGTTGTTTCTGTTACATCATTTTTCAAATAAAATATTCCATACCATTTGTCTTATAATTGTATATATATTTGCATTTGATATAAAAATATGTAAAAATGACTAGAATTCATTTAAATATCAAAAAAGAAAAATAATGCTCTAGTATTAATAACATAAATCTTATAAATGTTAAATTTAGAAAAAAAGAGTTAATTAAATAATGTACTGCTATGATATCCAATACCTGAAAGGAATCGTTAATTCATTTAATATCTTTGTCATACTTTAAAGTAGGGGGCTTCCGCCTTTCCCCTTTCCCTACAGGCCACATCAATCAAATTACAAAGATCATAGCTCCCAATAAATAACGTGTACTAAAAAAATTTAGATATAATAATTCTTAATAAAGAATAAAATGATTAACGAGAAAATGAATGTCATTGTTGTAAAAGCGTGGGGTGTTCTATAAATGTATCAATTGTTATAATTTCTAACATCTATTTCGAAAAGCTAAATTAGTGTAAAAATGTAGTACAAAGCACCCCACGCTTTTACAACAATGACATTCATTTTCTCGTTAATCATTTTATTCTTTATTAAGAATTATTTTTTTACTTTTTAGTTCGATTCAGTATAAAAGCGTGTTTTTTAGTTTTTTTTCAAACTATAATTTATTTTTCATTTTTTAGTTCGAACTACAATAAAAGCGTGTTTTTTAGTTTTTTAAACTATCATTTATTCATTGTTGAATTTATCCTTGAGTTTGATATTTGAAGCTGGAATTATATATACGTGGCTGTGGAATTAGTCTTGCTCTTCAATGGGTATTAATTAACGGGTCTGAAGAGTATTTATTCTCTCCGTCTACGAGGCCTCGGATCGTTATATTAGATTCCGTCTCTTTTGAACAGGTCAAACAAATAAAAGTGTGTAAAGAAAAAAAGTTCGAATTACAAAATTTTTTAATGTATCATGTTTTTTTAAGGATTAAATATTATAAAAAAAAATTCCTCCTTTTTTTTTCTTTCCCCCCCCCACATTTTCATGCATTGTCATCCACTTCCGAGCTAATGTCCGAATTTCAAGTCTCTAGCTCATCGGAAAGTCACACAGTTTAAAATCAATTACAAAATTCCACCCGGATAGACATTAAAGAAAGCGAGTTATTAAAAACATGGTAATATTAAGTGTCAATCGTTTTTTCATCATTTCTAAGCGTATTGCTTTATAAAAATAAAAAAATATTTAGCAGTTAGAACGCAAATTTTTTCCCCCACATGCTCAAGTATTTTTTTTATTTTCATTTTCAGAAAAATGTTTATATTATGGTTAGAAATTGCTAACACACACCCACCCTCCACTTTCTCAGATACAGAACACTTCTTTTGTTTGTTTTATTTCTTTTAACCGCAAGTGTATTTTATACTTACATATATAATTAGCGTTAAATTCAAAACACTTTAGGATTACACCTTACTCTTTTAGTCGCCAAATCTGGAAATGATGTAGGAAATTAGTCGCCATGTCTGAAAATGGTATATGGAAAATGCTATATGCAATAAGTCGCCAAATCTGGACGTGATATATGGATTTGTCGCCAAATCTGATTATCCTTATTCCTGACGATCCTGAAAAGGACAATGAAACAAAATTATGAAATTACTGTATTGTCATCGATCCTTGACAAGTGTGCGAAATTTCGAATGAATCCGATATTTTTAAGTGGGTAAAAATCGAGTTCTAAAATTCCGTTACATGCAAGTGAAACTTTTAAAAGCGTGTTAAAAAGGATATTTTGTTTCACACACACACACACACACACACACACACACACACCACACACACACACACACACACACACACACACACCACACACACACACACACACACACACACAACACACACACACACACACACACACACACACACACACACACACACACACACACACACACACACACACACACACACACACACACACACACATTACAAAAATATACGAAAAATAGTTATATACCTAAGACAACTATAGTCATGATAGAATAGATTTAGCCACAGAAATACTAAAGCAAACTCCTAGCCTTAGGAACTAGGAATGCAGGTTTAAACAATGTTTTTCGGCCAGCCAACCTTCACCTGAATTTGCCAATACTCTGGGCCATAGGGAAAGCAATAAATTTCTAGAGAAGTTTAACTATCATTATAGATAAAACCATAATCTATTAATGTAAAACGATAATATTATAGCCTGTAAAAATTACTAAAATATTTAAAATCAAAGTTAAACTATTAGAAGACTTACCACGTGAATCATATTCGCCGCCTATGGACAATAACAGTAGATAGTCATGATAGAATAGATTAGATCAATAACAGTAAAATATATAAAGGAGAAAAGCGACTCATTGACTGACTGACTGACTGACTAATCCCAATATCTCCGGAACTATTCAACCTATAGATTTGAAATTTGGTAGACATGTTCCTTTTATGGAATAGAGATCAGCTAAGAAAGGATTTTTTGCGAAATTCGAATCGTAAGGGGCGTTAAGGGGCGTTATAAATAATTGTTTCCATTTTTAAACTACCCGACGTACAATCTTGAAATTAGGTAAACAGATTCCTTTTATAGAGTAGAGATCCCTACAAATTGAGTTCGGGGAAAATTGACCCCCAAGTGGCGTTGCGGGCTTAGGTGCCGTTATAGATAATTATTTCCATTTTTAAGCTATGAAACGCAAAGACTTTATATTTGATAAAACATTCCTTTCATAGAGTAGATATCAGCTACAAGATGGGTTTTGGGAAAATAATTCCCCAAGTAGCGTTGCGGTGGATTAAGGGGCGTGATAGATAAATATTTTCATTTTTGAACTACTTGACCTACCAGCTTGAAAATTGGTAGGCATGTTTCTTTCATGGAGTAAATATCCGTTACAAAATGGGTTTTGGGAAAATTGACACCAAGGGGTGTTGCGGGGGGGGGGGGTTTAAGGGGAGATATAAATAATTATTCCAATTTTTAAACTATAAGACGTACAGTCTTGAAATTTGGTAAGCGGATTCCTTTTATAAGGTAGATATAAGCTACAAAATGGGTTTCGTGAAAATCGAAACCTAAGTGGCGTTGCGGGGTTTAAGGGGCGTTGTAGATAATTGTTTTCATTTTTAAACTACTGGTCGTATAGTCTTGAAATATGATAATCAGAAGCCTTTCATGGATTAAAGATCCATGTTTTGTGAAAATCGACCCCTAGATAGCGTTGTGGGGACTCAAGGGGCGTTATAGGTAATTTTTTTCCATTTTTAATTTATTAGACGCAAAGTCTTCAAATTTGGTAAGCAGATTCCTTTCATAGAGAGAGTACAGTTCACCTACAAAATGGGTTTTGTGAAAACAGATCCCCAAGTGGCTCAAGGGACGTTAAAGATAATTATCCCCATTTTTAAACTATTAAACGTACAGTCTTGAAATTTGATAAGCAGATTTCTTTCGTAGAGTAGGAATTTGAAGGAAATCAACTCTTGGGGGAGCAAGCGGTTACTGGGGAGTATAGACAAAAAAAAAATCCTTTTTGCGAACTACAAGGACTATAATAATGGAATTTGGTTTGCATTTTTCTTTTGATGAATTGAAATCCTCTAAGAATGATTATTTTGGAAAACGACTCTCAACGGGATTACAGGGGGGGGGGGTAAAGGGGGTTGAAAGAAATAGTAAAAATTTAGTTTTTTCCCCCTGTTAGATTTAGACTTGAAATTTGGCTTGCATGTTCATCTCCCAGAGTAGAGATCCACCGAAAATTGGTTTTGCGGGAATCCACTTGGTTATAGGGTTACGAAAGCGCAAACATCATTCTATACTTCAATTTTAGAAAATTTAAAAAAATACAAATTAGAGAAGTTCTGCCCTTTTTTTTTTTTTATCAAGAGACGACAAGTATATTTTTAATACAATCGAATTCTTAATGCACGACTTAGATATCAGCAATTTATATCTATATATATAAAGGAGAAAAGCGACTAAAACTGACTGACTAATCACGATATCTCCGAAACTATTCAATTTACAGACTGGAAATTTGGTAGACATGTTCCTTTCATAGAGTAGAGATCCGCTAAGACCGGATTTTGCGAAATTTGAACCGCAAGGGGCGTTACGGGGGGTGGAGGAGCATTATAAGTAATTGTTTCCATTTTTAAACTATTCAACGTACAATCTTGAAATTGGGTAAACAGATTCCTTTCATAGAGTAGAGATCCGCTACAAAATGAGTTTGGTGAAAATCAACCCCCAAGTGACATTGCGGGGGCTTAGGGGCGCTATAGATAATTATTTGCATTTTTAAACTATTGGACGCACAGTCTTTAAATTTAATAAATAGATTCATTTCATAGAGTAGAGATCAGATACAAGATGGTTTTGGGGAAAATAGCCCCCAAGTGGCGTTTCGGGGGGGGGAGTTAAGAGGCGTAATAGATAAATATTTTCCTTTTTAAACTACTTGACCAACCTGCTTGAAAATTGGTAGACATGTTTCTTTCATGGAGTAAATATCCACTACAAAATAGTTTGTGGGGAAAATGACCCACAAGGGGTGTTGCCGGGGGTTAAGGGGAGATATAAATAATTATTCCGATTTTTAAACTATTAGTTGCACAGTCTTGAAATTTGGTAAGCAGATTCCTCTCATAGAATAGAGATACGCCACAAAATGCGTTTCGTGAAAATAGACCCCCAAGTGGTGTTGAGGGGGCGTAAGGGGCGTATATTTTTAATACAATCGAATTCTTAATGCAGGACTTAAATATCAATAATTTATTCATATATATAACCCGCAAAAATTTATAAAACGTCATGAAATACCCAGCTTAGCGGGCGGGTAACAGCTAGTCTATATACTCGTATATAAAGGAGAAAAGCGACTGACTGACTGACTAATCACGATATCTCCGAAACTATTAAACCCACAGACTTGAAATTTGGTAGACATGTTCCTTTCATGGAGTAGAGATCAGCTAAAAACGGATTTTTTGCGAAATTCAAAAGGCAAGGGGCGTTACGGGGGGTTAAGGGGTGTTATAAATAATTGTTTCCATTTTTACACTACTCAACATACAATCTTGAAATTGGGTAAACAGATTGCTTTCACTACAAAATGGGTTTTCCCCTACAAAATTGATCCAACACAAAATGGGTTTTGGGAAAATAGCTCCCCCCCCCAAGTGGCGTTGCAGGTGAATAAGGGACGTAAGAGATGAATATTTTCGTTTTTAAAGTACTTGGTTTAAAATTGGTAGGCATAGTTCTTTCATGGAGTTAATATCCGCTACAAAATGAGTTTTGGGAAAATTGACCCCAAGGGGTGTTGTGGAGGGGTCGTAAAAGATAAATATTTTCGTTTTTAAAATACTTGACCTACTGGCTTGAAAATTGGTAGGCATAATTCTTTGATGGAGTTAAAATCCGATACAAAATGGGTTTTGGGAAAATTGACCCCAAGGGGTGTTGAGGAGAGGTAGGGGTAAGGGGCGTAAAAGATAAATATTTTCGTTTTTAAGGTACTTGACCTACTGGCATGAAAATTGGTAGGCATAGTTCTTTCATGGAGTTAAAAATGGGTTTTAGGAAAATTGACCCTAAGAGGTGTTGAGGGGGAGTTAAGGGGCGTAAAAGATAAATATTTTCGTTTTTACAGTACTTGACCTACTGGCTTGAAAATTGGTATGCATAGTTCTTTCATTGAGTTAATATCAGCTACAAAATGGATTTTGGGAAAATTGACCCCCAAGGGGTTTTGAGGGGAATCAAGGGGCGTAAAAGATAAATATTTTCGTTTTTAAAGTACTTGACCTACTGGCTTGAAAATACGTAGGTATAGTTATTTATGGAGTTAATATCCGCTGCAAAATGGGTTTTGGAAAAATTGACCTCCAAAGGGTGTTGAGGGGAGATATAAATAATTATTCCAATTTTTAAACTTTTAGACGCACAGTCTCGAAATTTGGTAAGCAGGTTTCTCTCATAGTGTAGAGATACGCCACAAAATGGGTTTCGTGAAAACAGACCCCCAAGTGGCGTTGAGGAGCTTCAGGGGCGTTATAGATAATTACTTTTCCATTTTTAAACTCCTGGTAGCACAGTCTTTAAATATGATAAACAGAATCTTTTAAAGAGAAAAGATTCAATATATAATGTGTTTTGTGAAAATCACCCCCCCCCAGGTGGCGTTGCGGGGTCTGAAGTATATTATTCCCATTTTTAAACTATTAGACGTACAGTCTTGAAATTTGGTAAGCATATTCCTTTCGTTGAGTACAGAACAGCTATAAAATGAGTCTCGCGATAATTAACTCCGAAGTTTCATTTCGGGGGATTAAGGTGCGTAATAGATAAATATTTCCGTTTTTAAAATATTCGATCTACCTGCTTGAAAATTGGTAGGCATGTTCCTTTCATGGAATGGAGTTCCTCAAACAAAGAGTAAAACAAATATCAACACCCAAGGAGGGTTGTGAGGGGTGAAGAGGAGTTATAGGAAAATAATCCTGTTTTAGAATTGTTAGACCTGTGTACTTGAAATTTGTTAAGCATGTTCCTTTCGTTGAATAGGGATCCACTAAGAATGCATTTGACGGGAATCAACTCCTGGGGGAGCAAGGGGTTACTGGGGCGTGTTGACAAAAAATTTCTTTTTTCGAACTACAAGAACTATAATAACGGAATTTGGTTTACATTTTTCTTTTGTTGAATTGCAAGCCGCGAAGAACGGTTTTTGGGAGAACGACTCTCAACGGAATTACGAGGAGGGGCGGGGGCGGGTATTGATAGTAAAAACTTTGTTTTTAACCTATTAGATTTAGATTTGAAATTTGGCTTCCATATTTATTTTATGGAGTAGAGATCCACCTAAAATTGGTTTTGCGGAAATCCACTTTGTTATAGGGTTACGAAAGTGTAAACATCATTCTATACTCAATTTTAGAGAATATTAGAAAATACAAATTAGTTCTGTCTTTTTTTTTATCAAGAGGCGAGAGTTAGAGGTATAAGTATATATTTTCAATACAATAGAATTCTTAATGCTAGGACTTTGATATCAATATTTTATACATATAAACAGATATATTTATAAAACATAATGAAATACCCAGCGAAGCGGGAGGGTAGCGGCTAGTATATATCTATACAAATAAATAAAATTGAAGAGACTGTTTGTAATTTCAAATTAACAGCTTTTTACCAAATGCATTTAAAGGTATATACGGTACTTATATCAAAAAATTAATTTTTAAAGTTTTTGTCTGTCTGTCTGTTTGTTCCGGCTAATCTCGGGAACTTCGGGTCCGATTTAAAAAATTCTTTCACCAATGGAAATCTACATTACCAGAGAGTAACATAAGATATGTTTTATTTCCATATTCCTACGGGAACGGAACTATGCGGGTAAAAACGTTGACATTGCTTACTCCCCGCCAAGTTGGCGCAAAATTATGCATTTGGTCATAATGGAAATTTTAATAAAAATTTTCTGACATTTGGAACAAATAACTGATACTTAGTGTAATTTAGCATCTTTACAAAAAAAAAAAATTTTTAAATGGTTTTTTATTAAACGTCTATCGTTTATTATGTTACGTTTGTTAAATGTCAAACTCAAACTTTGAGAAGTATTGCCAAGTTGGCTAAGCAGTTCTCTATTCCGACAATCCCAGATATTTTAATGCAAATTTTCTCCCACTTTTTAAAGAGGGAAACGAAATAAAGTTTCAGCGAATTGCGCTTGCTGATATTGAAAGTTCTATGGTAATATTAATTGACAGTTTCATAAAAAGTTTTGATTATTTTAGTAGTTTTAATTAGTTTTGAGGTATTTATTCCTTTGAATTTTTGAAATAAGTACAAAGACTACATGGCGGAAAATATTTTGCGACGAAAAACAACCAAATATGCCTTTCAATGAACACATCTACAACGAAACGCAATATAGGTTTTCAAAATGTTTAGGAAGAAGCTACATGATTTTGGAATGATTAGCCCTAGACTTGAACTTTCGGTTGTACCCTAAAACTAATTAAAACTACAATTAAAACTAAACGTACCAATTATGCAAAATCTCGATGCTCCTCGACTATGTAAAGGAACGAGGATTTGGATCACAAAACTGATGCAGAATATACTTGGTGCCAATATTTGAACATATGTCATGAAAAGGGACACTGTTATCATACCTCGAATTCCAAGTATCCCACTGACCCTCCCTTTTCAATTCAATTCCAAGTTCAAGTTCAATTTCCAGTTTTACTGTTGCTATTAGCAAAGTTAACATTTCAGGTAGCAGGGGTGCATTTGGAAAAGCAATGTTTTTCCCATGGCCAAGCTATACGTAGCCTGATCGGTGTGTCCGATGCAACTGATGGAAGAACATATAATGTGTGGTATACAGTAGCATCTTAGAATAATATTCTGTTTTGAGTTCTTAAAGAGGAATTATATATTAAACGTAGATACTTTCGTTTTTTAAAAATACTAATAAAAGTTATTGAATATTTGTTGTTAATTATAATAAATTACGTTTTCAGTTTTTTAAAACTAAGCTCAATTTTAGAATTTTAATAATTTTATTGGTTCCAGTCAAGCAATAAAAAATTACCATATTATAATATTTACTTTCTAATGATAATGATTTCAACTTTGACAGTGATTTAAAGACATCAACGCTAGCGGAGCCGCGGGTAAAAGCTGATATATATATATAAAGGAAAAAAATGCGACTGACTGACTAATCACGATATCTCCAGAACTATTCAACCTACGTGCTTGAAACTTGATGGGCATTTTTCTTTCATAGAGTAGACATCAGCTAAGAACGGATTTTGATAAATTCGAACTGCAAGGGGCATTACGGGTATTAAGGGGCGTTATAAATAATTGTTTCCATTTTTAAACTACTCGACGTAGAATCTTGAAATTGGCTAAGCAGATTCCTTCTATAGAATTGAGATCCGCTACAAAATGAGTTGGGTGAAAATCGACACACAAGTGGCTAGGGGGCGTTATAGATAATTATTTCCATTTTGAAACTATTAGACGTACAGTCTTTATATTTGATAAATAGTTTCCTTCATAGAGTAGAGATCAGCTACAAAATGGCTTTCTGGGAAAAAAAGCCCCCCCCCAAGTGGCGTTGCGGGGGATTAAGGGGCGTTATAGATAAAATTTTTCGTTTTTACACTACTTGACCTACCTGCTTGAAAATTGGTAGGCATGTTTCAATAATAGAGCAAATATCCGCTACAAAATGGGTTCGGAGAAAATTGACCCCCAAGAGGAGACATAAATAATTATTTCGATTTTTTATCTATTAGACGCACAGTCTTGAAATTTGGTAAGCAGATTCCTCTTATAGGATAGAGATACGCTACAAAATGCGTTTCGTGAAAATCGACCCCCAAGTGACGTTTCTAGGGCTCAAGGGGCGTTATAGATAATTATGCCTATTTTTAAACTATGAGACGTAGATCGTGAAATTTGGTAAGCAGATTCCTTTTGTAGAGCAGAGAACCGCTACAAAATGGGTTTCGCGAATACGAACCACCAAGTTTCATTTCGGGAGATAAAGGGGCGTAATCCAAAATATTTCCGTTTTTAAACTATTCGATCTACCTCCTTGAAAATTAGTAGGCATGTTCCTTTCATGGAATAAATTTCTTCTAACAAAAAGTAAAACGAAAATCGACGCCTAAGAAAGATTGCGAGGGGTCAAGAGGAGTTATAGAAAAAAATTCCTGGTTTTGAATTGTTAGACCCACATACTTGAAATTTGTTAAGCATATTTGAATAGGGATCAACTAAGGGTTGAATAGGGATCAACTAAGAATGTATTTTTAACGGAAATCAACTCCTGGGGGGGCAGTGTGGTTACTGTGGCGTACTGACAAAAAATTCCTTTTTTCGAACTACAAGGACTATAATAATGAATTTTGTTCACATTTTTCTTTTGTTGAATTAAAATCCGCCAAGAATGGTTATTTTGGAAAACGACTCTCAACGGGATTACGGGGTATTTGATAGTAAAAATTTCGTTTTTTCCCAGCAAGATTTGGCTTGCATGTTTATTTTACAGAGTAGAGATCCACCGAAAATTGGTTTTGCGGGAATCTACTTCATTATAGTGTTACGAAAGTGCAAACCATATTCTATACTTCAATTTTAGATATTTTTATAAAATACAAATTCGATGAGTTCTGCCCTTTTTGAAGTGAAAACTTCTTTAGCGGCGTTGGGCACTTTTTGGTAGGGGAAAATCTTATGGGTTAGCGTCACCGACATGCTCTGACTGGTGCACGCGCAGTGTGCTGTTCTCCTTAAGACACTTTTTAAATAGGTGAAATCTTGTGCGTTCGCGTCACCGAGATGCTTATAGCAGTATATCTGTAGCTATACAGCTGACGTATATCTTATAAGTGAAATTCAATGGATTTATTGAAAAGTTCAATGTATATATACTGTGCATTGCTCGTTGCGATTCGGAGAATGGGAAATACATATTAATGTGTGGTAGCCGTTTATATTTCGCCTGAAAAATCTATGAAACAGATACAACAGTTTTTATTCGAAAATTTGATGATTTTTACAAAAGAAAGTTCTGAAATACTCGAAAAAGATTTGGCAAAAAATATCATAATGTACCGATGATTTTAAGTGGAGATTTCAATATTAACTTTGCAGATGATAAAAATCCACCACTCTAATTGAATTTCTAAGCGAAACACTTTCTTTAAATATGTCCAATGATCGAAAACTCTCAGCACTACAAAATATAAAATGACGATCGATGCGGTTTTAACGCGATACTTAGATAAGTTTGAATCAAACATTTTCCACATTCTTACTTTAGCTACCATAAGCCTATTGTATCTTTTTTAGAACAAAATGAAATAATTGAAAGTACAAAAAGTCTAAGTATTGTTGAAATTATATATATATATTTTTTATACTTTGGATTTTTTATACTTTGAATTTTTTATACTTAGAATTTTTATACATTAAATTTCTATTTATTTTATTTTTGTCTTTCCTACCGAGTTGCAAAGGGGGAAGGTTGGCGCCTTCAAACTAGTTTAACCCCACTTATTCGGTCCTAAGTCCGAAATTGTATTTTGACTCGCTAGGTTCTTATTTGTATTTCATTAGATTTGACCTTAAAATTTTTAATTTTTTTTATTTCCTGTTATGTTCTATATTTTACATATATATATATATATATATATATATATATATATATATATATATATATATGTAAGCAGTACATATTTATAAAACATCATAAATACCCAGCGAAGCGGGTGGGTAATGGCTAGTATATACTAGCCTAAAAAAAATGAAAAAAAAAGCTGAACAGGGGAAGGTAGGATCCATAAAATATATTTAACCCTAATTTTGCTGGTCCTAATTCAGCAACAGCTTTAGAAATCATAACAGGTCTTCATTTTAGTCTATTGACTCTTTTGGCTTCTTACATTTTAAAGTTCTAATTCTGTTCCATGTTATACATACGCTTAGTTAATTCTTCTATAATAGACTCTTCCATTATTCTTAAAGTGTGTTTCTTTAAATCTGGTTTGAATCTTCTAGCTTTGTTAGTGATATTATTTTGTATTATCAATTTTATTATGCCATGTATTTCTTTCATTTTCTGTTACTATATATATATATATATATATATATACCAGGTGGCCATAATTAAACGACCCTACTTCAAAATTGTGTACAGACAAAACTATTGTTCAGAAAGTTGTAAAATTCTGTGTACGACATAAAGAAGGGATGGGAATTTGTTTCAGCGAATAAAAGGATTAGTTCAAAATTTCGCCAATTGAGGGTGTTTTTAATGGAGATCATATTTAGCATAAATTAATACTTAGCATATATTTATAACAGTTTAAAAATTTTGTTACAACAATAAATGCTCAACATAATGACCATCCTTTTCAGCTACTATTTGAAATCGTAAGATAGCATGTTCCACCGTTGACCGCTGTGTGTTCTGGTAAATGTTAAGAACATGTCGTGAAATACTGTCTTTGAGATCAGGTAAAGTTCTTGGTTCATCACAACTTACCAGCTGTTTTAAATGGCCCCAAAGCCAAAAATCGTACTGATTGAGGTCAGGCAATCGGAGAGGCCACAGATGACGAAATTGTCGGCTGATCACACGTTCTTCTGTGAATTGATGTTTGAGAACGTCCTTAACACAACGTGTAATGTGTAGAGGAGCTCCATCTTGCATAATATAGAGACTGCCGATAGAAGTGAAAACTTAGAATTTTAGTATTAAATTTTGAAATTTCATAATGTTGGAATTAAAATTATCAACATCAATCTGGTTTTCACATCTATTGACACTCCGAACAACAACTAAATGCATGTTTATATGGTTTTTATTATTCAAATGTATTACGGGCTGTACAAGATCATGACAAAATATAAATACAATTCAATTCAAATAACAATTAATATACAATCATATTATTTATGGATAGTATTTGTATTTACTTAAATTTCAATGTACTTGATTTTTAACATTATTTTAATTGTTTGCATCATTGTCATCATTCATTTCAACAATACTTAGACTTTTTGTACTTTCAATTATTTCATTTTGTTCTAAAAAAGATACAATAGGCTTATGGTAACTAAAGTAAGAAAGGAAAACGTTTGATTCAAATTTATCTAAGTATCGCGTAAAAACCGCATCGATCGTCGTTTAATATTTTGTAGTACTGAGTTTTCGATCATTGGACATATCTAAATTAAGGGTTTCATTTAAAAAATCAATTAGTGGTAGATGTTTATCGTCTGCAAAGTTAATATTGAAGTCTCCATTTAAAATCATCGGTACATTATCATATTTTTCGCCAAACCTTTTTTCGAGTATTTCAGAACCTTCTTTAGTATAAATCATCAAATTTTCGAATAAAAATTGTTGTATTTGTCTCATAGATTTTCCAAGCGAAATATAAACGGCAACCATTAATATGTATTGCCCATTCTTGGAATCGCAACGAGCAATGCACAGTATATACACATTGAACTTTTCACTAAATCCATTCAATCTCACGTATAATATATACACAGCACTATACGTCAGCTGTATAGCTACAGATATACTGCTATAAACATCTCGGTGACGCGAACGCACCAGATTTCACCCATCCAAAATGTGTATAAGGCGAACAGCACACTGCGCGTACGCCAGTCAGAGCATGTCTGTGACGCGAACCCATAAGATTTTCTCGTACCAAAAAGTGCCCAACGTCGCTAAAGAAGTTTTCACTTCAAAAATTGTGCGTGAAAGGCACTGACGGGCTTGCAGATCTGGAATAATTTTATTTCGTAATAACGATGCATATCGCTGTCCAGTGATAGAACATGTTACTGGACCTTCAGTACCTAATTCCTTGAAAAAATACGGGTCAAGAATAAAAGACGAGGCAAACCCACACCGTTACTTTTGGTGTGTGTAGCGGAACTTGTAAGAGGGAATGCGGATTGTCTGTTTCCCAAATTCGGCAGTTGTGAGTTTTCACCGAACCGTCCAAATGAAAGTGTGCTTCGTCTGTCCAGAAGATATTCCAAGGCCATTCTGGATCAACTTCCAAACGAGCAAGAAACTGCAGTGAGTACAGATGTCGAGTCTTGAAATCATGTGGAAGCAATTCCTGCACAAGTTGAAACTTATGTGGATAGTAACGTAGGGTGTTTCGTATGATCTTCTGGACAGTTGAACGAGACAGTTCCAATGCTTCTGCCACACGGCTAACACTTGTACTAGCCTGCACGTTGGATGCTTTGTCCTCTTCCACCTAAAGTGGAACTTTCTCTATTGCTTCCACAGAAACAGGTTTTCTTCCTCTTAAGGCCCGTTTACATGGACGAAAATTTCCGGCAATATACCGGCATGAATCCTCTTTCGACGCGTTTACATGCGACCCGGCAAAATCCAGGTTAGAAAAGGAGGTTTGATTTTTGTACCCGCAATGGAGCAGGGGATTTGGGGGTAAAATGCCGGAGCGATTTCTAATTTTCCCATGATGCATTACGCTAGATTCATTTATTCCAAAACTTTTCATGGTATTTTTGAGAAATTGTATATGGTATGGGCCCAGATTATATAAATGAAATATCGCAAGAATTTTGAAATTTCAGATCTCTTTCAAACTGGCAAAGTTATAAAATCCACTTCTATACAGTCAACTTTCTGAATTTATATAAAACAAATTTGAATACTAAAATCATGCAACTTAAAGAAAAAAGTTGAATAACAGAAACAAATACACATTAAAATTTCAATGTAACTATTTTTTATAAAATATCTCTATACACTTTTTTTTCATGTCCTAAAAATACAATAAACCTTCGTATAACAATTGTTCATAACTGTAAAGTTACATATTAAATACTAAAGCTTAAACCACCTTAATTTTCCTTACATTAATTTTTATTAATAAATCTTTACATTGCATATACTTATAACTGCATCACTACAATCTTTCCCTCTAAAATATACAAAGCATTATCTTTTGTTTTAACGGCAATATTTGATTTTTTTTACACTGAACATACCAACACTTAATGCATACCTACTTCTACTTGTTACTGTATGTATAGTGTTAAATATACTTCAGTTCATCCAAATTTAAACTTATTTGGAGAAAAGCATTTACATGTTATTTCGTTATCACTGATATGCAATTAAAGTATCTTTTCGTATAATAAATTTTATACTTTAAAAAAATTGAAGATGAAACGACATCAGGAAAAAGATTCAGAATTCTCGCTCTGAAAATTAACTTTTGAAAATATATTAATAAAGTTAGACTAAATTAAATAAAATCATCATTAATTCAACAAGTTACCAAAGTTTATCATTAATAAATTGTGCTCAATTCTAATGAAAATCACAATTTGTATTAATTGTAAACAAGATTCTTTTACCAGGGCAATCCTAAATTTCATGAAACTTCTCAGTTCCCCAAATTATACATGAGCAAAATATTAAATTACTTCAAATTTTCTCTAAGAAATGCTAAATTAGTACTCATACCATTCCAAAATTAGGATAATTTGTTTTTAAGTGCTGACTAATTTCGCCAAGCAAAAAGACATCACGAATTAAAAAAAAATTAGATCACTATTATTGTTACTGTGATCAGGAACTGGTTCCACTATTGGCTGTATATCGCAGCATTTGGCGGTTTTTTTATTTGAAGAAATTGGTCGATATTATACTATATGCAAGCGCCCCAAATTTGTCTTTTCAACATACGTCACACAAAAATGTCAGTGATTTTGGATGATTAACCCCTTAATTTTTTGAAAAAAACTCTCTGAAATTACCTTTTTTTACTGAATTTTTCATGAATATAGATTATTGCAAACAATATTCATAGAATTGATCCAAATACATTTCTGGGTCAATATTTGCAACTAACTCAATGCAACAAATTTATTTTGGACTTAAATTTATTAGCAGGATAATATCAATATACATGAGCCTTTTAGACTTTAATACTTATGTCAAAATTAAAATCCAGAGTATTCTTATGCTCAATACATTTTAGATAGATTTCTTTAACACTATGTTAATGTTTCAGTAACGTGTGTATAGTCTTTATATGAAATTTATCATCAAAATTATTGAATTTTATATTTTGATAACCCTTGTGCAAATACCAATAAATGTATATTTGTTATTCATAGCAACAAAAAAAATTATACATCTGTGTGACAAATTATACCAGTCGAATTTTGAAAAACAAATGTGCTAAGAAATCCTCACACGTACCACACAATAAATAGATGCCACTCAAATATTTTTTTTGTTTTTTTTTTGTAAAAGAATTATGGATTCAAAAAAGACTTTTTATTTTGACCATGCACAAGAGAACAGGACTTTTATATTCAATATATGTACACAAATATATGTTCTACAATACACACATTTTAATTAAAAAATTTTAATGCCTTTATATTTTACCACATTCAGAATTTAATTCTCAATAAATTATATCTTTGTACTAAAATGGTACTGCGAAAATAGACTTTCAAAATATTGCATAATTTTTTATACATGGTAATTTTCATTTCTAATGTTTGAAAGTGGTATTTGATTCACATCAGTTATATACATTAATGAACTTGTAGTAAATTAAGATATTTTTCCATTTCTGTAGTGTGAATGCTTTTCGAACTTTTTTTTCTCATAGGAATGTAAAATTATTTTGTAAAATACATTCTATGATTAACTTTTTATATGTATGTTCTCTATATAATTTAATTTAAAATAAACAAAAATTTACTTTGAAATAATTACTATAGACATCTATCCAAAATCCTTTTAGAAGTTTCTTTTGTGAACACAAAAATAGTAAGAATGGAGTTCGATTTTAGGTGGCGACGGTTTCTAAGTGGTTGGTATTGAAAACAAGCCTATTCAAAGTGGTCAGGACATAATAAACAGTGAGGAGATGTTTAAATCTTTACGCTTCATCATTATTATCCCCGTTTATAAAACACTCGCATTTTTACCAGGATATTAAACAAAAGATTTTTTTTCCTACAATCATCTTATCTTTTACTGTAATCGAGCAACCATATACAATTGAATAGGAAATTTTAGTGGGTATATTGCAAAAGTGCAAGAGAAAAATAGTCGTAGCAATAATAGAAACAAAGAAATGTTGGTCTTGTTTGGCGGTAAGTAAACGAAAACATAATCACATGTCCTCTTCATGATAATCGCGCTAAATCTGGTTGTTTCCATGGTTACATTGTATAGTCACGTGAATCTATCAACCAATCACCAGATTCTCATGTAAACGGGCTGAAAAAAAATACCGGTAAAAAGCCTGCTTTTCTCCCCAATTCCAAATTGCCGGCATTTTGCCGGCTTGCATGTAAACGGGCCTTTACAGAACGAACATTCAACGATCCTGTTTCTTCAAATTTGGTTATAATTAATCAAAGATTTTTAGCAGTCAATGGACCTTTTCGCATCCTCTTTAAATTCCGAAATTTCCGTAGAGCAACTATTGCGGAATTATCGTTTTGATAGAATAACTTTACTAACAACGCTCGATCTGGTAAACGTAATGACATTCTGATTAGCAATATCGAGCACACTGAAAATAAACTAATATACCGTGAAAGTTTATTGCTTTTATAACAGTTGCTGTGTGACGTATTTTCGTCTTCCTTCATGAAAATACTTTGAAAATTAGTCATAGAAGAAGTTTAATTAAAGTTTGCAGTTCATTTCAGTGATTGTGTATTTTAATGAGTATCAGTTATTGTGTTACCGTGTCCTGTGGATAAAAAAAGTGATAAAATACAAATAGAAAACCTGTAAAAAATGTGGCATTCGTTCAAAAGCGGCCTCTAGTATCGAAATTTTGAACTAATTTTTTTAATTCGCTCAAACATATTCCGATCCCTTCTTTATGTCGTACACGGCAGTTTACAACTTTCTGAACAATAGTTTCGTCTGTAGACAATTTTGAAGTAGGGTCATTTAATTATGGTCACCCGGTAAATTAATTTTCTATTATTTTAATGTTTCTTATTTAAATTTAAAATCTATTGTCTGGTTATCTTACAAATTCAATTCTTTTAAGTGTGATCATGTTTATTCAACTTTCCCTTGTAGAGAAATTTTGATTATATATATAAATATAGATACATAAATATAACGACAAACAAGTTAAATAGAAGACGAATTAAATAATTTTCAAAACTGTTAGATATATGAGACTTTTTTCAGATATTATACTGAGATTTTGTACATATAGTTAAACTATTTTACTTTAAACATTACTTAAAATGCATTAGAATTTTTAAACAAATTCATTCATTTTCAGAAAATTTTATTTTGAATGAATATCATTTAAGTCATCTAAATATTTTAACATGAAAAAAAAAACGAGAGAAAAAAAAGCATCACAAATGTTTCGTTTTTATCGGATAAAAAGATGAGAAGGCAATTTTTCTTGTAATCACTCAAATCAAATATCACAAAATCATCAAAATGCCTTCAGCAGGTCACTAGTTCAAGACTCATACTTTATATAAAGCCTTTTTTCTCTTCATCATTTCACTCTATATATGTGCATTTTATCCAATATTGTATGAAAAAGTTTAATGATCTAAGTTTTAACTACGAAATGCATAAGAATAGTTTCATTTTCATGATCAATTTGCAATACAGGATAAATGGTGCAACCAGTTAGTTGTTCCTTTCGGCATCCATAGATTAAAGATCCGCAACACTGTATCTCGGGTACGCGAGTCCGAATCATTAAAGCCTCACAGGGACCTTGAAGTTTGATTTTTAAGAAAAAATATATGTTAAAGCCACAACGTTTCTGAGCATTTTGCTACCAAAATTTTGTTGATACTGTAAAAACTTCCGCAGTTATTGATAAATAACTGCTAAAACATAAACAAAAACTTGCATATGTCACAAAAATTGCTGCATTTATAGTTGCATGTGAATACAATGATAGAAGTAACAACAGAATTGATATGATGTATGCTTTGGTTTTAAAAGTAAATAAAACAAATATTTGGAATTTTTAAATGTTGAGAAAGTAAGTAAGTCCACAAGTTACCAAAACCTCCTTTGAAGCTCGTAAAGCTAAAAAGTTTAAGATACTTAAAGAAATTGAAAAGTTTAAGCTTGTAGAGGGCAATATTTATGCTTCTTGAGCTTTTTGATGCATACTGGTATGTTTAATTTGGTTTGTTGTTATTTATGATCTTTATCTTCATACTTCTCAAAATGAAAAATGTTGGCTTCCGCGCTGGATTTTTGAAAACTATTTATCATATCAATATGAAATTACATGCACATGTTTAAAATAAGATTCTTTATAACTTAAAGAAAAAATTTCAAAAAGGTTTTAATAGAAATTTTTTTTTATTTGAGATTTAATTAATTTTTTAAAAATTTTTTTAAAGTTTCTCCATAATTGCATTTTAAAAATATTTTTCTCTCTAAATGTTTTAAAAGCTAGTATAAGTTCAAAAGGGAACATATTTATTCCAAATAAAGTTAATTTTGTAAATTTTAGTATTTTAGAAAATTCAGTAGCAATGTTCAATAAAAATAAAACATTAAAATTGTATTCTCATTCCATGTTTAAATAACACGGTTATCATCAGTGAAATAGTAACCTTGTGAACTTTAAGAAATGTATACTTCAAGTCTGTTAGAGAATAAAAGTACAGAGGAAAAGAAAATATTCTCAAAAAAATGTGATTCCTTCTCCAAGAAATGCTTTTATGTTTAAAAATGTCGTTTTGAACGAGAAAAAACGAGTAAATAAAAATATAAATATTATTTACTTCAGAAAAATATCGAACTGTGTTCAAATGAAAAGCAGAGAAGCATGTTCCTTTGACAAAGGACTAAATTTAAAAACATCACTTTTTTCTAACAATGTAGGAAACAAATATGGATGTTTCCAACAACTAGTTTTTGTACCCTTTTTTGTCGTCACTGTTTTCTGTACGAAAAAGAAGGCGGGTGATTTTTTAAAAAATTTTACATTAGGAAGCCTTTTCAATTTGATGAAGATATAAAAAATGAAAAGTTACTATTATATGAATATAATTTTAGTTAAAAAGAATATTTTTTGACATAAGAAAAATATTTAGCCCGGTTTTCACCTCACGATTAGTTGGACACTCTTTTAAGATTTTGAAAATAATTATAAATATATAAGTTTAAAAAATATTTGATATATTTTTGAGAGTCCATATTATGGAATACCATTTACATTTCTATAAATAATTTTACTCATTTTGAACAAAATCTCCGAAGTCATTATGGATATATACTATAAAGTGTAAAGAATGACACTTACCAAAAATAATATTTACTTTTGTTAGTATAAAAAGAATGGAACCATCCATAAGAATGGAACAATACATTACTGCTAATACTGGAGTCATACCTAAGGGTAGAAGTTCGGTTTGGTTTTCTAACAATGTAACTTTGTATGTTCTTTTGTTCTGAATCCCTTGGTTCCTTCTTTTTGTCCTTTTTGTTCTTGTTTACCCCCGAACTCTTTTTTTATACTGGAATTACGTTACTATAGAAAAGATCCGGCTTTCCTACCTGTTGTTCATGTTCTATTTTCCATTCCAATTGATTAAACTTTAAAAAAATGTACTTATGTTCTAAAAAAGGCTGTATTACTGTTCATATAATTCGTTACTATTCTTTAGCTCTTATTATCACAAAAAAAGGAGATTTTTTGAGCTATTTTTCGCCTTTGATTTTGAGTTTTTTTGAGTGAAAACTAAAATTTACACTCAACGTTACAGAAATACATGAAAATTAATGAAATACTAGAAAATTATTAAAAATTACGTTGTTCTGTGCAATGCATCTTTTATATTTAAGTCCCTCTGCTGTCCGAAATGTACATTGGTCAAACACGTCCTTAACTCTGAACTCTAGTACGAGTAATTAAGGACATGTAGAAGAAGGAATCCAAGTTCCCGTTCACTATGTAGAAGAGGTACCAAAATTAATTGTATTATACATCTCAAAATACGCACGACCAGCGAAGGGTTAGTTGATTTTTAAATTGGTCTTTCCTCTATGGTGTTTTTGTAAAGACTTTCCCAATAACATCAGGATATACTGAAATATTTTCTAACAAAAACATTCCATAAAACCAAAAGAAACAGAAAACAAACTAACACAAGAAATGTATGGGTGTGCATGTGCGTTTTTGGATTAAATGCATTAAATATGCAAGTAAGGAAAAGGAAATTTTTCTCAGCTTTTTATACTAATTAACTTATTTTTAAATTCTCTTTT